>JAAGNO010005809.1:35157-89843 GCA_033439905.1 Ceryle rudis | reverse complement strand
TTATATTATTTGTTATATAAATTATGTTAGAATATAATTTCTGGATGTAGCTAGGGTAGATTGGTAGTGGAAATTTAAACTGATAATCACAGAATCATAGAATCATAGAATAGTTTGGGTTGGAAGGGACTTTCAAAGGTCATCTAGTGCAACCCCTTTGCAGTGAACAGGGAAATTTTTAACTAGATCAGGTTGCTCAGAGATCCCTCCAACCTGACCTTGAATGTTTCCAGGGATGAGGCATTTAATGCCTCTCTGGGCAACCTGTTCCAGTGTTTCACTATCCTCACTGTAAATGATTTCTTCCTTATATCTGGTCTAAACCTACTCTTTTTTGGTTTAAAACCATTACCCCTTGTCCTATTGTAAGAGGCCCTACTAAAAAGTTTGTCCATGTTTTTCTTTAGTATTGAAAGGCAGCAATAAGGTTTCCCCAGAGCTTTCTCTTCTCCAGACTGAATAACCCCAAGTCTCTCAGCATTTCTTCATAGGAGAGTTGTTCCAGGCCTTTGATCATTTTTGTAACCCTCTTCTGGACCTGCTCGAACAGGTCCAGAACAATGTCTTTCCTTTGCTGAGGATCCCAGAGCTGGACACAGGTGTCCAGATGGGGTCTCACCAGAATGGAGTAGAGTGAGAGAATCACCTCCCTCAACCTGCTGACAACGCTTTTCTTGATGCAGTCCAAGATAGTCTGGCCTTCTATGCTGCTCTTGATCTTTTCATCCCCAGACTGTATTGATACAAGGGGTTGCCACGACTCAGGTGCAGGACCTTGCACTTATTCTGGTTGAGCTTCATGCGGTTCACATGGGGCCATTTCTCGAGCTCAATAAATAGAATATTTTATTCATATGTGACTTATAAATGTAATTTTTCAATGCAGTGATAAGAGTTATGTTTTATTTTAATAATAGACATTTCTTTTGCAAACTATGTTTAGTCAACAGAGTATTTGGTAACTGCTTGACTTCTTCATTCCAGCTGAGGGAAATATAAGTTGTTAGAGATTTATTCATTGATAATTTATGAAAATATACTTTTACCATCTTTAGTAGCGATAACTTTTTTACTAACTTATGTGGAACATCTTGGATTCCTTAAAGAATTTCCCTTTCTTCTGCTCTTCAGGTAAATGAAAATTGCTTCAAAATAATAAGGATGGAAGAATAATATATTTTACATAAAATCTATATTTTCACTTTCTGATTTTGCCCCATTCTCTGTCTTTAAATGTTGGGGGTTTTTTGAACATTAAATATAATGATTGACATACCAGGTAACATGAACAGTTCAGCTGGTGTAACAGCCTGTCTCCAACAGTTACTGGTATGTTATCCTGGTTTTGGCTAGTTTAGGGTTAATTTTCACCAGGAGCCGGGAGGGGGCCACAGCCAGGATAGACAACCAAACCAGTCAATGGGTTATGGCAAAGCTGGCTTTGGTTGGATTATTTCTTTATGACTCTCTGTATTTCATTACTATTACTGTTGTTCTTCTCTTTTTGTGTTTTTCTATGAAATTCTCCTTGCATCAGCCCATGGGGTCTTGCCTTTTTCTATCTGTTCTCCTTCCCAGTCAGGGGAGGTGAGAGGAGTTGGAGGGGGAGATGAATGAGTGGCCACATGGTGCTCAGTTCCCAGCTGGTTGTAAGCAATCATATATGTCTTCAAAGAAACTTTAAAAAAACATGTACAAGATAATTGTAGAATTGCATACACCTGAAAGTTGGAGCTTCTTTCCGGGTTGTGCCTTGAGACACACCTTTCTGCTTGTTTCTTTCTGTAGATGGTCTTCTAATGCTCAGAGGAGGCTATACAGAAGTCAGTATTTCAAAGACTCAAAATTAAACAGCAGAAATACTATCCTTTGCCCTCTGAGTGTATCTAAGAATTTTCTGAAGAAGATGGTTTTTCAAATCTCCTATATAACAAAGACAAAAAAATACCTGCTGTGTAATGGAAGCTAGTAGAAAGCTCATCTATCTCTTCATAGAAAATTCAATGGTCAGGAGATGTCATTACAGCACAACACAGTGTGTTGTTTCTTCAAACAGTTAGTTGTATAAAAGTGTCTGTCTCTTTACCCATTTTATCTTTTCTGTCTCTTTACCCTTCTATTGTTGTCTTCATTTATCATTGCTTTCTTCATTCCCTGAGACTTCAGGATTTTTCTTTTCACTCACAAAATGTCTTCATCATTTCTGTGTTAGTCTTTAACATCTAGCAATTGTTTTCTTACCCTCTTTCAGTCATTATAATGAACAGAAACATACTTTAGCTGCACATAGATCAAATCTATTAGAGGTTTGTTTTGAAAGTATTTTGAAAGCTACTGCAGAAAGGCTACTAAGTGTGCAGAATAGAAAATTCTTAACCTTCACAGAGGCTACCATGAGCACAATGTTCACCCCCAGCTCACTTCACTCACTAACAAAATTGTACCTTTGTTGCATGTTTTCTTTTTATTGTCTTTAAGTGGAAAGAATCTATCACCATAAATCTTAAATATCTCCAAAAGTACAAGTAAAAATACATAAATATATGTAACAGATGCAGAATTGCCTCCTGGGATGCATGTATTATGCATACAGAACTGTCATAACATCCCTCACACGATCACATTTTTTCCTCTGTTCATGGTCTTTACACCTATCACATTTTGACAATGCACCTGGATGTAATGTGGATGCTAAAATCTAAATAACACTGTAAAAACATATTTGCCAATTTTTTCATTGTCATTATTAATACAAATATAAAATCAAATAAATCCACCTAGTTTAGGAAAAGCAGTAACCATGTAGAAGTGTTCACTTTGCTTTTTAACCAATTTTCTGAAAATAGAGTTATCATTCTCAAAAACAAACAAAAAAATGTCTTCTGGACAAATGAATAGTCTTAATTCTAATCCACATGGTATACTTTTACAATTTTATTAATATCTTAACTTTCATTTTTCATAAAAAATTAGGTTTTATTTTTATCACAACAAATCTAAGTTTGCCAATAACATTGTAGTGGGTCATATTCAGACATTGATCTATTTCAAAGTCATAACATTTTTAGATGAAATCTGGTAGATTTTCTTTTAATTCCAGAAGAAATGCTTTTGAATATATATATATAATTCAGGAGCAAAATAGTTTGGTATTTCCTTTGCTTGGTACTGGTAACCTCTACTCAGCACTGGTAAGGCCACATTTGGAAGTTTCCACTGAGTAGACAAAAGGTCAAAACTGCATCATGTATGAATGCTGAAAAATAAGAAATAGTGAAATGCAATCTCTGCAGATGTGCTAGGAGTTGCATCTTCCACATAAATAAAGAGAACTAAAGCAAGACAAACATAATTGTGCACAGTGATGGAGATGAAAAGGATAGAATATTTTAGATTACTAAAGACTTCCGATAGATTTTTTGATAAAATATTTTTATTTTATTTTTGGATAAAGATTCTGAATTTCTACAGAAGCTATACATTTAAGGCTATTTGTTTGGATCTGTTCTCAAGACCCATCAGATAGCAGTGATTAGCCAGTGATACCAGAAGTGCACTATCTACTCAACAACCCATGGACTACTTATTGTCTGAGAAACTTTTATATAAGGTTGACCAAGAGATTTTATTTTATTTATTTATTTATTTTTAATCTTGAATGTGCTCAATATGACCTGTGCATTGCAAAAGCTACAGTGGTGACAGGTTGTTCTCCATTCCCTTCAGTGGGCCTGGAAGCTTTCTAAGTGTTTACCCTATAAAAATTTGGAGCTGACTTTGAGCAAGCAAACTTTACAGAAGTCACCCTGAAGTCCTAGCTGCTAGAGTTGGATGCGCCGATTCGGAAACAATACACAGAAGCAGAGAACAAACTTTCAATGCAAGTAAGCAGCTAACATCTGATAGTCTCATTGCTGTATTGAAGTTGCTCGTTGACACTGAACTTTAATATACTGGAAGTGTCTTTAAGAACATTTCGGTTTTTTATTTAACATAAATTACCACAAAGTTAATGTTTTACTTTGAAAACGAAAATAAAATGTGTTGATTTGGTGATCTTGAATAGAGCCTAATGAATGAAACAAGTTGCTGTGAGCTTTGGCAAACTCTGAGAAGGATGGTCAAAGATTTCTAACATCTGTTAAATGCTTCAATACAGTCTATTACATTAGGTAGGATATTGCACATCACTAAGTGGTAGATGAGCAATAAATAAAAATGTTCAATAATTTCAGGATGTAAATGTATCACTTGGTTTTTGACTTGGTTTCATTTCACTGTATCCGACAAAATGGCTATACATGGCTGCATCTGTCTTGTCAGATTTGTAAGGTGTGTCCTGAGAGACACAGATACTGTCCTCAATATTTTTATTTTTATTTGTAATTGATTTCTGAAGGTATATACAACTAAAAAGATTTTGAGGGCAGCTCTGTAAATAAGTATACACATACACTGCAACCCTTCATATCAACTATTAATAAAATGTTAACAAAAATGTATGAAGAAATTATAACACTTTTAACAAGGCATTTCTAAGTAATGTTTCATATCTTTTATTACATTACATATATAATAATATGTAGTGCATTCAGATTAACTATGTTTAATATTGCAACTCTTCTTCTACCATACCTTTCTTCCTAAGTATGTGATATGAACCATGACATTACAATCTTAAAGCTGTAGCAAGAATGAGTTATGTTTGTACTATTTCCCATTCTCATTATATTCTTTGTCACACAATGAATTAATGTTGTGCCATTCTCCGTTCTCATTACAATCCTTTCCTTGTGAATGGGGCATCAGAATTTTAATGTCTTTTGTAATCTCTGAGTTATAGGAGTGTGTTACACTACTATGACCTTGTTCATATTTTGCATGGTGATTGGCTGGCTGCACACTGGTGTATGTGAGGTTACACTGAGAATCCAATCAAGTGTTTTTGACAGTGGCTGATTCAAAGTGTTCCACTAACCTGAAGTAAAGCCCATGGTCCTGAGTGTGCTAGTACAATTCTCAAAGACAGCTAAACACAAGAAAGTGTTCATTCCTTTCCCAGAGATGAATCATATATCAGTATTTCAGCTTCCACAAATCATGAATGACATACAAGAATGATAATACACGAGTGTATATGCTTTTTGCAAGTCCTTTTGTTCTTCCTTTGCTTTTATGTTTTTCCAGAGTTTTAAAAACTGTTGTGTATTGTGACATATTAAAAAGAAAAAGTTGAGGCTTCTAAATTTCTGTTGTTCTTAAATTGAAAGAAGTTGGAAGTTAGGACTTTAAATACTTGCTGTATCTGATTGTCCTGGTTTGAGTGAGAACAGAACTAGTTCTGTTCAGTGATTTTACTTTTCAGGTCAGTTCTTCTGATTAACTGCACTGTCTGAAGTTAGCAGCCTGTTTTCACAGACAGTGTCTGCTGCTGGCAGTGATCACACCCCATGTTTAAAGTTACTACCAAGGACTGGTGTGCAGATCAAGGCCACTGCTGGATCTTGTGTACCACACTGGGGGGTGCAGAAAGTGAAAGGCCGCACCTGCAGGGAGGAGTGGACAGGGCAGGGGACCCTAAACTGACCAATGAGGTATTCCAGCCCTTATATGTCATATTCGGTATAAAGCTGAAGGATCTGGAGGGCCTGTGGCTCTTCTCTGTGACCTGGAGGGTCTGTGGTCTCTTGGATCGCTTTTCCAGCTGTGCTTAGCTTGGCTCAGGTCCTTTTCTGGTTCCTTCTTTGGAGCATCCAAGGAGGACTCTGTCTGTTCTGCCTTTGATCCCAGTCAGTGTGTTCCTGAATCTGGTACCAGAATCCAGCTCCTAAACACAGCTCCCATCTGCTGCTGGGCCCAGTCTGGGACTCTCCCAGTGCCTGCTTCATAGCATCAGTGGTGATGGTGATGTAATTACCATCAGGGGAGTTGGTTTTGATACTGGTTTTGTATATATTGTATATATTCCATTTTTATTATTTTCATTTTCATTTTTCATTAAAGCTGTTCTAATTTCCTTCTCTAATGGCTAAGTCTCTCCCTTATTCCCTTTCTCTTCCCCTTTGGGAAGGGAGGGGTATTAATAGAGAGCGTTTGTTACAGGTCTAAGGGGCTGCCCTGACCCTAAACCATGACACTGATACACTGAGCAAGTGGCTGACAGATTAGAAAGCTTAATGAACAAGTGCACATACAATCCCTGTTTTCCGCTGTTAAAACCCAGAAGTAGGATATATCCACTTTCAGTTCTGTGTGGTTACAGTTAAAATTCTGAACATATTTGGCTGTGTATTTAAATGTCTTCTTGTCTTTTTAGATGATCTCACTCGTTATAGTTCTGTAGTATTAGCTTAAAAAATTATTTGTATTTAAATCATAACATAGTTATATATGTCAGAACATACTGCAGAAACCTGGAAAAAGAGAATATAAATTATAAAAAGGATTCATGTTTATCAAATATGCTTTTCATGTTAGTTGATTCTTGAAAGCATTTTCCAGTTTACGCAGTGTAAATTATATATATGATAATGAATAAATGTGGATTTTCTTTTATTTTTTTCATCTTAACATGCAGTAAATACATGTCCATAGCCCTAAGGAGGTGATAATAAAAGTTGGTTTGTGAGAAAAAATCCAAATTGGTTAGGAAAATGTTAATACTGGCATATTGAATATGATGACAAGTAAATTGGCTTATGTCAGTCAGTACCATGTTGGAATAATACCAGTAATGTAGTCTTTTGAGGAGAGTATAATTTTCCATTTAACAAAAAAAAGCTATAAACAGCAGTGTTTTACTTAGGTGTTCCTGAAACCCGTAACTACTGAATTATAACCCATTAATCATTCTGAGATACATGAGAAGGTTGCTTTGGTTCGGAAGTTGTCATTAAGAATTGTGGAAACCCACTTTGACCTTATGGACACTGTGCGAATGAGAACACTCACTGGAGCTTTAGAACTTTTCTGTAAGTCTCAGCAAAGGGTATATGGAATACAGAATATTTTACTTGCTCAGTTCTATTTTCTGTCCTGGGTTGGTAGCTGAGTGGTGTAAGAAACACTGGTCAGCAGTGGTCCGTACGCTCAGCTTCTTTATTGAACTGTTTTTTCTTTGGACCTCATTACCATGCATTCTCAGCATCTCACAGGATTTAAATTAATTTATCCTTATAATATTCCCAGTAAGGTAAAGAAATATGTTACAGCTGGTGAACTGAATATAGATAAAATTATTCACCTGACTTGGCCTAGTAGCAATATCATTAACTTTCTCTTTACAAATAGACAGGTATGTGAAGGAAAACTCAGGGTCTGGAACCTAACCAATGACCAGTTAGGAACATGGGGCTAGAGGGTAGGGTTATTATTTATTATTTTTTTAAAGATTTGAAGAAAACCACTCCATTGTCAAAATTTAGGGTGAGAATGCACAAAAGAACTTCTATACTGGAAAATCTGAATAGGTCCAGATTCAGATTGTGAACAATCTCAGTGGTTGCATACTTTGTAAAGTCATTGGGCTCTATCTCTTCTGCATAAGACTTTACGAATAAGCTATGAGTGGACAAGAACTTTCCTTCCATAGCTACATTGCCATGTTGTCTGAGGAAAGTGCATCCAGGAAACCAAACCTATCAGTTTCAGTTGGCTTTTCCTGGAAGAAACTGGAGGAGTTCTGCTGTGGCACAAGATCACCAAAAAATATTACAGATTTATTAATTTATGCAAGAGTCAAAGGACAGTGGCATCCACAAATTTGCTCATTTGTTACTAAAAGAATCTTTATATGCAACTATTTTTTTTTCCCTTTGTTTGCCTCTTTTTGCATATTCAGTGGCTACTTACACTCTGGTTCTTTGTATTTAAATTGGATGTTCCTGTCAGCATTTAATTACTAACAAACTCAACTCTATAACAAAGTCAAGTGAGTAATATGTGTAAAGTTTTAAATTTGTCTTTGGAGACGACTTAATTTGATTTTGGTAATGTAGTTAGGCTAAATGAAGTTCATAGAGCAAAAATTTGATCCCAGAACAGTTATGTCCACAAGTTACGTGGGGATGAGTTTTCATGTATTTTGAACTTTGAAGCAGTCATTTTACAGGTTAAGATCATAATTCTGAAGTTTCTCCCTACTGTGTTATATTTATTAAGGTAGATGTTTTATAATTAGTACCTTCTAGCAGTTAGAACATTACTTCAGCTTCCAAAATTTTTGATTACTAGATCTGAGATTACTTTCTTTAAAGAAATACTTAGGAGGGTTTTATGTATTAACATGACTAAGAGTTGGGATTCAATATAACATGCAAAAGTAAAAAAAAATATGTGAAAGTAATGGCTAAAACTGAAGTTGAGCACTGCAATGCCCAGACAAAGGTTATTCCTGAATCTTAAAGTCAGTCTTTTTCCACAAAAATTTTTATTTATATGATTGAAGGCCTTTTTTTCCCATACATCTTTTTCATCTGGTAAACTCTGCTGTTTCTGAATTGCAACAGAAAAACTAACTTTAATTTTGCAAGATAGAGGGTTGAAGCACAAAGGTATGTATAAATGGGAATTTGTTGCCAGATGTCAGAGGACCAGAGTGAACGAAGGAAAAAGATCTAACCAAGGGTACATGATATGACTACAAAAATACGTTTGCTTGATGTTTTCTGTCAGATTCTCTCTCTCTATTTAATATTCTTTTATAATTTTTTAAATAAAGCGTAAAATGTTTGTATTCAGAAAAAAATTTCTCATTTATCTGAAGGAATTGTGCTTATATATGCTTACTTCAAGTCACTATCACGAAGTAAGATTTGTGAAATATATTTACTCAGAAAAAAAATAAAGGTGAAGAGCAACAAGCATCTATCAGTAGCCTTGGCATTCATGTTAATATATGTAAGTGTCTGCTGACCTTAGAAAATTCTAGATTAAGCCCAGCAGTTTCTAAGATTTAATTGATATGGCTGCTGGTAAAGCATAGGTATTACCCATTTCATCTGTTAATGTTTCACTTAGGCAATTACATAGCAGCAGAAGGCTCTGAAAGACTGCAAATTTTTCAAAAATAAATTGTAAAATTTGCAAACATAAGCTGTAAATTTTGAGAGAGCAAAAAATCATAGAAGCATCTTTCCTACTTTTTAGTCTGTTTCAGACAAGAAGATTTTAAAAAAAAATAAGTTACAGTCTGGTCTGAATGCATATATATGTTTTCATACATCTTATATGTGCGCATATATATAATTTGCGTTTACTTGAAAGACATTAAGCCTTTTAGGCTTTCTACCTAAGAGTGACTTTCTTTAGCTAAAAGTTGTCCTGTTTGTGAGTTCAGAAAAAAAATCTACACCAGGTTTCCATACGGCAATGTTTTGTCCAATACTCTCTGAAAGTGAAAATTCTCACAAAATAATGACCAAAATGCAGCCACCTCTTGTTAGAAGTACACTAACTTCTATAATGCACTTCTCAGCATTTTAGGGTGTAAAGCAAAACAATAGATCTTATTCAGCTGAAATTGTGAAGGGAATTTAGATAAGCAGAAGGTAATTATCCAGGTCAGAATTTGGCCGTAATGCAGGAGCTGACACCTCCTATCAAGAGGTATGTAATCACATTGCGTGATTTTCTGCAAGAAACACTTTAGAGAACAGTGCTAATTCTCAATGCTCTTGTGAGCACTGTTTCAGAATCTGTTATTTTCTAGACTTCCTGAAAATTCTCCGTAACTGCTTTTAAGACATGTTCCCTAGTGCAGAGATTTTTAGTTTTTTAAAAGAACATGTTCTAAAAAGCACTGACAGCCTCTTCAGTGAAAGAGCCAGGATTGTCAGCCATTGATGCAAAAACCTGAATCTGCTTTGACACCCCAGAATAAGCTTCTGGCAATGTTATGTCTTTCTTTTAGATGTTTGGATAAATCACACAGCTCAGAAGCTGCATCATGCATTATGTTTAAGTTATAAACAAATGCTGCTGAGGCAAGGATATTTCTCAGTCCAATGTACTGAATTTCTAGATGTCACTTGGCTGCATTGGTGAAATGTTTGCTCAAGGCTTGGCTGTGCATTCCAAGTGGCTTATATAGAACTTCCATGAGACCCAACCAAACAGATGTCTGCATTACTGCTCACTCCTTTCTTAAGCATCAGCCCTTCTTTACCAGCAGCATAGTGTTTGGAGCAGCAGTCAATCCAGAGGAGCTCCATTATGAAAGAGAAGGAAAGAAGAATTTGTGTCAATCACAGGTGCTTCTCTGCCTCTAACCTCAGTGAGATTTGTGATCATGACAAGTGAGGATTTTTTTTTCAGTGGCTCTCCTTGTGTGACACCTGATCACTGTGGGTTTCTCCCATCATGTGGTTTGTGGTTATTGGCAACTGACCTGGACTGAAAGGTAGATCCACTTAGGTATAGTGTACTATTGAAATATTCATGACCTTTGTAACATGGTTACCTTACCTCTCTCTCTAATGACTGTTTAACCTTTTCATTTGCTCATTTGGAGCACTGACTGCATTTCATGTCTTTCATCTTGAGTTCTGCAAGGCCTAAAGCTTCAGTGTCTGCTCCTAGTGAAGATGGTGCTGGAACAGTCCTGCAATAAAACCACTGTGAAGGAAGATTGTCAGGGTAGTCAACAGATGACATGGGAAAGATACATGAAATCTTATCTTTCAGTTTAATGGCCTTTTCATGGTCTTGAAAAGCATGTGTATAAGAAACAAATACTGGGCACAAAAGTCACTTACTGGCTCAGGCATTTATTTATTTATTTAAATAGCATAGTGATTATTCCCTCTAAATTTGAGTACCTAAATGTTGGATTTTTTCATGTTTGATGGAGACAGCATCCCTGGAAGATGATTCATCTTACTTTGCATGTGTGGCACCTGCAGTGAATTGTGTTTTGGATGTGGGTTTTTTTTTTTCTATTCACTGTTAAAGGGTACCCTTTATAACCTAGTCATGTATATTCTAACTCCTAAATGGTTAAAGTTATACACCATAGACAACTGAATTACTATTTTCATGAAATAAATGTGTTATAGTGCTACACATGTATATATGACAATCGGACTGTTAAAACAATTGTTCAGAATATAGATGATCAGTGTTTTAAAACCTCTCTATTCCAAGATGCTGGAACACATATCCCATTCAGGTAAATTCCTCCACTGGTGCTCATATCAAATTCATCACAGCTGACACCTAAGAGCTACGAAACACTAATCTGCTTAAGAACTGTGGCCCCATATGCTGCTGAAAGCCCTTATTTATCCAAGTCTACCTAATACCATAACCACAAATGACACAAAGCACACAAACTGTGATATACCCCTAACAAAAGAAAGCAAAATGCTTATTACCTTAATTTCTTTTTCATACTTTGGCTCACCCATTGTGTTATTTTGTGACTACTTCAGGATTTAATATTTCCACTTTGTTGCCAGATACCCTGCTTCCAGGAGACTGGCACAGGAGGTTGGAAGTGAGGAAAAGAATGAGAACTCCAAAGGTGAATTAATGAATGCTGATGTTCATCTGGCAGATTGCACCATAACTGTCTATCTTTTTAAAAAATCTTTGTCAAATGACAGACAGTACATTTCAAATACATGACAGAACATATTTGTGTCTTGCTGTATAGGATAAGTTTTGCTGAATGTCAGGTTCTAGAAAAAGGGAAAGCCTAAAAGTTGCCTCTTCTAAATTGAGCTCTCTGTATGGGAGGCATCTAGATAAAGACAGTAGCTGCTCTCTCTCAAGAGCTAGAGATGTTCAGAGCAAATGTTCTCAGAAGCTGCTTTATTCCTCCTACTGTAGAAACTTGGATGGATTATGTCACAGGTTGGAAGTGTCATCCTCTCTGAGTTAACAGAGGAAATGAAGACATTACAATTAGGCTAAGCAACTACATTTTTGATGAGAGAAGGTTAAATGTCATGAATGTCAACCCCACCTATATCTGTTGTTTGGTTTCGAGACAGAGTGGGTCAGAGACTTATAAGACTGTTGAAGAATGTGGAAAGGGCAAAGGAAGCCAAACCAGACAAACGGCATGGTGATGACCAAAAATCATTCAGATATGTAGTGAATCAAGAAATGAGAGGTAAGAGTTCCCAGAAAGGGAAAGTAAGAGATTACACAGAGAACATTTTAAACTTGGTAACTCTAATAGGTATTGTGTAATTGAAAAGGTAATCAAATTGACACAAATTTGTGAGACAACAGGAGCCCCCAAAATAATGAAAAGACAAATACCGGAAGAGAAAAAGAGGCATCCAATCCTTTTGTTTACCCTTCAGAAAAACAAGTGACTCAGGGTTCAGTCGGGAAGAGGTAGCATCATCCACCCCCAGATACCCCACTAATGATGTTATAATAAAAATGAGAGGTTTCCTAAATAATGCCAGGGAATTTCCAAAACAACCGAGACACACATGACTGTGCTTTGCAGAGTGTAAACAGGGTAAATTCAGGAGTTTTAGAAGAGAAATGAAAATAGACCAATATTAATGATGGTAAGCTTTCCTTCCTGTAATAGGAGTGGGCAAGAAAAGGGAGTGGTCGGCGCTAAAGACTATAAAAGATTGACAACAAATTTGTGGTCAAGGAAGAAACTTGTTTGCCTTATTTAGGATTCAATTTAAACAAAAAATAACAAAAGAAACTCATTCAAATTTGGGGGTTCTAAGAATGCTCTTTTATTTGGTTGGGTTTGGTTTTGCTTGGTTTGATTGTAGGAAGAAAGTGGAATGTTAGTGCTAAAATCAGACCTGACAATTGCAAGGAGTCATACTGCATCCACTGTAAGACTCACAGAAGAAAGTATAGAGGAAGTTGGAATTACACTGAAACACATAAAGTATTGATAACCGTTTATAAATATCTGTAAAAAACAAACAGCACAAATGAAGTATATTTATTAATTCTGAAATGATGGGCACCGCTGAAACAGACTGGAGTGATTCCTGTAAAAGAACTAAAATTGAAGGTGTCCCCTCAAGTGGAGAGGTGAAAAGAGAAGGTACTGGACAGTAACATCATATGTCAAAACACAGTCCCAATGCCAGTTTCAGACTGGAAGACTACTGTGATAGCAACATTTTTTGCATAGTTATATGCAAGTAAATAAATAATACATATAAATAAATAAATAAATAAAAATTATGTCTATGGACTTCCGTTGCAGACCACCACACAGAAGGAGACAGGCAACTTCAAAACTGATAGCTTAGCTCTAGAGACAGTCCATGACACTTTCAAGAACATAAAATGGAGAGGTGAAAACAAATACAAACATATGTTTTCACGAGTCAGGGAATTTCAAAGGCAATACAAAGGGTTTATAAATTATATCAAGATGAGAGATGCTATAGAGAAAGTAGGGGGATAGTTGAGGGGAAGATGCATCCTAACACCCTCCTGAAGTGAGCATGCAATACTGTAATCAAATGGGATTAACTATTTATACAGCTATAATAGTTTTATTGACACAGGAAATGGAGGCAGCTTGCTGAAGTTTATACATTCCAAACATTATTAATGTACAGGCACTGCATGAGTCTGCATTTGTGTATATGAGATTCAAGTGAAGCCCTAAATCCTGAACGTAATGCCCTTTTCCAAGGATCCTGAGTGCTCTCGAACCCCTTCACTCAAAAGATCTCTATCATGAGAAAATTAGTTCAGTTGTGTATTGATATTTATTCCATGTGATCAGGTTTATAAAACATGTTGCTGATATTATTTCCAGTTCCCTCAGATGAAATCACTGTTGGATGCCTAAACATCTCTGCTCCAGCCTAAAATCAAGCAGGTGAGTTTATACCTGGAGCAGACGTGAAGAAGCCCTCACACAACTGCACAGCAGGCTTGGACAGCATGTGGGCACCAAAGCACAACTGTACAACGGAGACTGTGTCTCCCTACAGAAAAACCTTCTCTGGAACAATACAAAAATGTCTCTCTTGGCATCATTCTCACCTGGGATGCTGCAGCTACCAGCTGAGAGGCAAATCCAAAGCCTCCTCCAAGACATGTGCCTGCCTGTATCCTAATTTGGAAACAACAGTGTTAGGTTGCTTGAGGTCACACATGCAGAGTAATCACAGTGAAATATTGTGGAGCTATGGAAATAGTCCAAAGGAAAGAAAAGACAGCAGTAGATTAAATGCATGCAAATTTTGGTTGCATATACCAAAAAAAAAAAAAAAAACAACACAGAAAATATTTTCAGCCAGGACCATTATCCTGTGAATTATGAGTTGCATGAGAATTATGTATGAGACAACTAATTGATGTCATTTTTTTCTGATATGGGGAAATATCTTATAGAATATTGGTGGTTTTTAGGTTCAGTCTTCTATCTAACCTTTACATTAATAAATTGGAAGACACAGTAAATTCATTGGGAGGATTAATGACAAGGACAGAAGAGCAATAAAAAACATCCCATAGAGGTTAGGATAGAAAACAGCAAAGACACTTACATGTTGAGTTGATGTGAATTAACACAAGCGAAATAATCTGAAATACCAATACCATATAGAAAACAGAAACTGAAAGGATTTTATGTGGAGTGAAGAAGCACATTAAATGTGAAACTGAACTGTGATGTGATAGCCAAAAAATACCAACTGTTCTGTAAAGAAGCACCTAACCACAGAGTATGAAGATAGTACTCCTTTTCACTAGGACTCTGGATTGATCCCATCCATGGTACTGCATTCCTTCCTGGTTATCTCATTATCAGAATTACAGTTTGGGAAGGGCCCAAGTAAATAGGAAACAAGAAATTATTGACCCTGTGTGGTAGAAGTGGAAATTAGTAAGCTAAATGTGGAGACATAGGTGGTGATGTTTAAAGGAAGAACATAACACATTTAAAATGTACTGGAACTGCCAGGGATAGAAAAGAATTGACTGATCCAAATCCTGGAGCAACTGAGCTAAGGCTGCAAAAAAAAAAAAAAAAGAAAAAAAAAGAAAAGATAAATGCAGCCAAAATAACCAGGTATATTTCCTACCAATTGTCTCTATTAGGCTACCTTCCAAGAGAAGCTTTTTCACTTGGGACATTAAAAATTGGATTGGACAGGATTCTGTGAGATGTATTGTTTTATATAGCTTAATAAGTGTTTTCTGTCACCAATATGGGCCAAATATATCAAGATTGCATACAGTTTCTGCTGCTATTCAGAGCAGGTATTCAAGCATAGAATGTGTCTCTATGTTTCTTCTATGATGTTCTTCAGTGAGGTGCCCTTGCATTTACCATTTCCTAGAGATCTTTGATCTTTTCAATGGCATGTAACTGGCTGTAGGGATCAGTGAACGCAATGTTTCTGATGGACTTGTATTTAACATGAGGTTTCTAGCTGAGAGAGTGGGACCATGTTTGAGTATGTGATGTTTCCATCTCACTGGACTTATTAGCAGTTTATACCTTGTGTTTGGTTAAGAATGTTCTTAGACACTATTCTAAAATGTTATTAATCCTTTTCATTATTGTTTTTAATCATTTTGGGTACACACCATGTGCCAAGAATAGGCTGCAAGGTTTAGTTTTCTTGCCTGATAGTTTAATAATTCTCACTTGAATAGGAGAACTTGCTTTCAGAAAGATTTATCAGGTTAAGAAAAGGTTTTGATTTAATATTTGAAGATGGAGTTAGCCTCCTGCTGTGCTTTAAGCATTTGAAAACCTGCTGCAAAGTGGCATTTCAAAGACAGCTTAATATTAAATTCAGTTTGCAATATTCATATCTAATTGTTGTAAGACCCGTTGTTCTGTTAATAAGTGGCAGAATAACAATGTTATTATGTTTGGCTTTCACATGCATTTTTAGACCTTTGTAAAAGGACATTGTTCTTGCAAAGCCTTTCCTCAAAGCAAAGAAAAACATTTACATATACAGTAGATAAACTCCTACAGCTTCAGAGGAGTCTGTGTGTTTATCATCTTGTGCAGAACTGATTTGAGTGTTATTCTGCTCAGCTATTCTCAGAGTACACATTGTATTCTCATTTAACCATTGGCTAGTTGTGTTATCCAAATCACACATTATGAAAATAAAATATCCAAGAATATGAAATGATATGAATAGGAAAATATGCCATTTTTTTTTATGAACAGCAGGCAATCTAGTCCTCTGTGTTTTCTTCTACAGCAGAGGTAATGTAATAAAGAATTTTATATGACTTCAGCACTGATGTTATTGAGTGATTTAAAACCATTTTCCGTTGTAACTCAGCTGTTCTGCATTTTTAGAGATTGTTTTTACCAATACTACTGAAAATATCAAGAGAGCAGTTGCAGAAGTGACACTGGCTACTTGCTTCTGTTGGACGGCTTTTATCTGGCATAAAACTATTAAGCATACAGTCATTATGAATCATTAATAGCCTGACAGCAAAGTTGACTGCAGTGGGAAAATCAAGTCAGTTTTATTATTCATTAAGACATTCCTGAAGGAGCTAACTTTTCAAAGAAAGAATAGACAATAGAATTATAATATTTCATACTTATGAATGTGGTCATGTGTTAAACTACTTTGCCTTCTTATAATCAGATTTTTTCAGTTACTTATGATAATCATTTTGGTAACATTTTTATTGCATGCATTCTGCTTAATTCAAAACCTATCTTTCAGGATATTGAAGAAATGTCTGAAGTTCTTTATAATAGTTACATTACACACACCTTCCCTTATTAACTTTTACTTTCTCAAAGGAACTTTATAAACTAAAATTAGGCCAACTATGAATTTAAACCTAGTCTGAAGATAATGCCTCACATTCCTCTTCACACAGGTTTACTGTTTCCCAAACAGACAAAACCCCCAGGTTTTGAAAAGATGTGTAGAGTTGTGATACAGAATGAGGTCAAGGAAAGGAATATATGCTAGTGGCTTGATGTACACATTCCAATAATGACAAAAGCACCGAGATATTTGACATTCCCCCACTCCCCCCTCTCTCCCCCACCCCTTTTGATATGGGATAGTACCAGCAGCTCTCAAGTTAGAGCCAAAGAATTAACCTTGGGGTAGGATGCTGCAGAGTTATCAGATACCAGCTGTTCTTAGGGTAAAATTTGCAAACATTTCCCTGAGATTTGTGAACTCAACCTAACTTTTAGAGCTTCTTTGGATACAGGTCCATAAACACTGTGGCATTGGCTTAGATTTAAACTGCCTATATGAGAGAGTGAAATATCCCTCGAACTTCATTCATCCCCCCATACACTCATTCAACATCCTGATCTCTTCATTTTACTGTCTTCATAATATGACTTGCAATACCTCACAAGGAAAACCAGAAGTCTAATGTATAAAGTGTTCTGATATTTTTTGATCATAAATACAAAAATGGATTTTCCATGCATACAAAGAGAACAACACTGAACTTCCTAGATCAGATTCCCCATATCTTTAGACATGGAACAGTGTTTTAGTCCCAGCTGTTCATTTGGTCCAGTTTCTGAACTTGTCCAGGAAGATGAGCTTGCATAACTGTGCAGAAGAACTTATTTAAAAGGAGTACACAAATTCAGGTATGGTCTGTCTTAGATATTAACTTTGCAGCTTGGGAAATCCAGTGTTAGTACCAAGCTCTTTAGATTGTTCAAGACTGGCATTTTAAGATGAGACTTACATGAAAACAACACAATTCAAAACTTCACCTGCTATAAAGGTGCATTCAGAGCAATCAGGACTAACATATCAAGAGTTTTAAGTGCTGAATATCTACTTGTAAACTTTGTTTCAGTTGAACCATTATAATACAACATTTTAATATTAATGTATCCAGGTAATCTTCTGACCCTCATCATGCTTCTCTCACAGGCATAGAGACAGTATTATTCATAAACCAAAAAGACAGCACCAAAATTTGGTGTTACACGATAGAGTTAAATGTTGTTATATTGTGGTATTGCATGATACCATATTTTACTGGTAAAATACTGATTAAGAGCTTCAGGCACATATGGAAACTTCAGTGTGCTAAGCACTATATGTAAAAATGGCACAAAAATCCTGGATCCCTCAGATAGTGTTTACAAGATATAGATGGATCACAGACAACTGACAGATAGGGGAAGACAAAGAAATGGTAAAACAATATTCATAAGTATGATGAGCTATTTTCTTGAAAAGAATGCCAGTGTGAACTGGCACCTTTGGTCAACCTCTGAGAATTTAATGAAATAGAATATTGTGTAGGGCTTTGGAGATTAAAGGAAATACTTAAACTTGCATTGAAAAGAGATGAGGGAGCCATTGTAGAATTCCAAGAGCTGGCCAAAATGATGATCTAGGTAAATGCAGCAGAGGGCTACAAACAGGACATAGTAACATTTCTCAAGATCAAAGAAAAGGTTTTTTTGACTTTGTTAAGACCATAAGCACCAACATCATGGCTACATGAGTGACTGTGAAATGTGTATGTTAGAAATATTATGCAACAAGAAACTGCTAGACTTGTTGAAGACATTGCTAGAAGGTTAATGATACCTTAGTCATCAGTGACATTGGGATTATGAGCCTGGGTGACAGGATGCTAGTATTCTTCATAGTGATTGGAAAGTAGATAAAAAGGGAGGGATAGTGAGGAAAGACTATAAATGCTATTTCAACCATGTTCTGTCATTGTTCCCTATGCTTAGATGAAGAAGTCTCACTGTCTCTTACTACATCAGTGTACCTCTGACAGCTCATCCAGGTCCTTTCATTAAATCATTGAATTTATTCCTTCCATCTGCATTTTTAAGCAGTGGTCCATCCCTCTCACTCCTTTTCCACATCCCCCTCAGAAAGCCATTTAGGTTCCTGACCTCTCAGCTCCTCTCTCCACTTGCACTTCAAGTCCATTTGCTCTTCTCTCACTGTTTATTCTCAAAAGACTGTAAAAAACCCTTTTTTTTTCCCAGTTATTTTATATATGTCCAGTATATATGACATATGTTTTCAACAAAATTCCTCCCACACCTTAACTTGGAAATACATTGAGAATTGGTATGTTTGAGACACAAATGTAGGCATATAATACATGCTAATCTGTGGAGCAGAATGTAAAACCCCAGAACAAAATCACCGCTTTATTGCTGCTGTCATCCAAAGAATCTATAAATCTATGAATTTTCTATCTACAACACACAAGTAAAACCTGGCCTGTATTTCTTTTTAACATACCTTCATTCTAATCATTCCTTACACTAACTGCAAGTGTCTCAAACTTGACAGCTAGTTTAGCATCAGACAACAATAGAATATTTCATTTCTCTAAGTTTTCATATCTTGTTAAAATTCATATTTGCTTGTAAAATACTGAGAAAGGCTTTTAATCATTTGGTGTCAAAATGCCAGGTGAGTTTTTACATCATGAATTGGTAAAGTCAAAAGATTCTTTTTAAGTATTTTTTAAAAAGCTGGAAAAAAACAATAAAACATATAGCTTTAAAAAGAGAGGTAAGAATGAAAGATAAAGATCAGGCTTGCACTCCATGCAGCACGTATATATGTGGTGGGGCTGGGGTTAAGCAAAGTAGACGGGAGGATTGTCAGGCCCTAGAGAAGAACCTGGAAGGAGGAGCTGCCTGAGATCAGCTCCTTCAGGAATCACATCAGAGAGAATACAAGCAGGGTAGAAATGGGAGCTACCATATGCTGCCAAGCACTAATGAAGATGAAAAGTCTGTGAAGGACTGGGGAGGAGGCTGAAGGAGGAGGAAGTAAAAACAATGAGTTGAAACATAGTCCTCTCTGCTGGCAAAACAATCTTCTCCATAGCACCTTCTCACAGCCCCAGCTGTTTCTTCACTACTGCTCCACTGTGGTTGTTCTAAAAGCTGTATGGAAAAAGCATCAAAACTACTTTGTGGTACCTTTATTATTAATAATATGTTATCCATTTGTATTTATAGGCCATCCATGCCCAGGAGCCTCTGGGTACATAACAAAATATAACTAAAACACAGCTTAGTTTTAAAAAAAGCAACATGGCCCAATTAATTCCCCAATTAATTAATTTATTCTACATAGCTTTGAATTTTGGTCTAAGGATGTTATGTAGGACATTGAAAAAAAAAAAAAAGAAGAAGAAAGGTTCCACTGACAAGACAGGTAATTATTTTATTCAATGATTTTTCTCAATGCAAAGCTATTAATAGCTGGATCACTAGTGGGGGGCCAAATTCTGCCCGGAGGTAAATCCAGCACCATTTCACTGACTTCAAGGGAATTACTGTTTTACTGGGATCAGAACTGGGCTGTTAAGTTATAAGTACCCAGTTATTCATAGAACTGAACTAAATTATTTTTCTTTCCTTTTTTTTTTTTCTTCAAAAATAGAATTTAGCTCTAAATCTGAAAACCAAACCTGTAGCATGTAAGGTGATATGGGTATAGTTCCTCCTCTAAGAAAAATAGAAGAAATAATCTCCCTCCCAACTCCTTGAGAAGCATTCATGGGCACCATCTGTGTCCATACAGTTCTGTAAAAACACAGCCAGGGCTTGACAAGACCTCAAATACAGTTCACATTGTCAGAAAACAAATGACATATAAAAGGTAAGAGGACAAAGGAAAGGCAGACATGTTCAAATATTTAATGTTTAATATACAAGGCTGCACATCTTCTCCTCCCAAACTCAAAGCTTCCCTAGTATTTGTTACAAGTACATCATTATCACAAGAAAAGTTTGTGTGTGCTTTGATTAGCCTTTGGATGCTCTGTAGAGGAAAAGGATTTTTGTCTGGGGGGGCTGTGTCCCTATACCATCAGCCAGGTGGTGACTCCTCATTCCTGTGAAGGGAGGGAAGAGGTGGGAAACAAAAGCTGATCTGCCTCTCTTCTCGAAGGGGAATTCACACCCACATGCTTTCGTGTGCCCTACTATGTTTAAATAAGGCCTCATGATTAGGTAGAAAAATAACATCTGTTTGTTGCAATTTACTTCCTTGTTTTGAACACGGAACACAGACATGCTTAGACTAACGCTGATTACCAAATGTCAGACTGAAAATGAATTTGTGCCTCCATACATGGTAGTAAACCAATACACATTAGTAGCATCCTTGGGAGAATGGGCATTAACATTTTTCTAATGTATGGAGAAACTTTGTATTACCAAGTCCTGCCTTTTCTGTCATGTGAAATGAAACACATTCGTGGTACATATTTTTCACCTTAGCAATAACAGACGATCTTTTTTTTGTTGTTAACATCTTTCTTTCTTTTCCATCTTTCTGCATGCCTTCTTAATAAAAGTAGCAAAAACAGTCTATACACCCCCCAAATTCAAATTGGAGCATAATACCACACTGAGAGGAAATCTGATTTAATAACTTGTTAACTTGGGACTAGAAAAATTCATTTTCCAGCATTATTTTAGAGTGCTCAGGTGACCTTGAACAAATCCCTCTATCCCTCTCTTTGCCTAAATTCCCCATTTATATAACAGAGGCAATGATTTGTCTTTACTTGTCGTAATGATAAGTACAAAAAAATTATGAAGTTCCAAGTGAAACAAAATAGACTGAGTAACTCATATTTGAAAAGGAGTAAATTAAATTTCAAGTACAGCCTTTCCTCCCTCCCTTTTTTTCTCCAGAGTTTTAGAAAGAGAATAGTTAGTAAGTACATCAGTTCCTCACGGCTGTAGAATTAGATGTTACCTTAATAATATTATTTAAAATAGCCATATATGAGGCAGGTTTAAATCAACATTAAAATGAAGGTCTTTTCTTATTTGTTTGTTGCATAAAAAATGCTGTAGACACCATTTACCAAATCTGAATTGCAGAAGAATTTTCCACTACTGATAAATTTACAAACATCTTAAGGGAAAAAAAAACCCAAACAAACCAAAACCCACAAAAAACTAAAGAGTGAAAAATTATTTTCCAATACAAAAAGCCTATAGTAATCACCAAAACTACAAATTTAGAGAATATAAACTACACTGGTAATAAAATAAGAGTTCCTTAGCAAGGAGTCCAGTCATTATTTAACTGTAAAATAGGACAGGAGAATCCATGTTCAGCCCACTGGGGACAGAATACAGACTGCAATTGTATTTCATTATAGCTCGTAGCAGCATCACTTTGGAGAACTTATTATATATCAGAACATTACTGTCTACTAGTACATGTCCACCAAAAACTGTTTCAAAGACAAGGAAAAGCCATCCTTGAAGTAATAAATACTGAATAAATATGAAGAGAAAAATCTATTGTTTGAGTAAATGTAGAAATCTCAGATAAATACACAGGGTGTGCCACAGTTACTACACAATGCTTCCAGTCCAAATAATGTGTTGTGTTGCATGGGGATTGTGAGAGCTGTTAGGATGCATTTGTTGCCAATTATTTTTATGAGAAAGATCATTATGATATTGGTCTATTGCACAGAATTTGTGCTGAACTCACTTTGGAATTTGTACTGTGACATTCTAAAACTTCTTTGACACTTGTGTTATGGAATCTGATGTCCTTGAGCTTTTAAAGTTAATTTTTATAATACCTTCATTGTGAAATCTTTACTACAAACCCAGTTAAACTAGTTCCTTAACAGGGGGTGGGGGGGGAGTTAATACTGTAATTTTCAAGATGGAATTCTATGCATTCCAAAATGAGTCTTGTGTGTGTGTTACACAATTGTGTTGCAAATGATACTGTAAATGTACACTGAAATTGAAGATCTTAATATTCTATAACCCCAGAGACTAATGAATATGCTATTTTTGTAGTTGTTTTACCGTTTACTGAAGCACAGGTAAATGCCCCGACTTGTTGCTAAGATGTCTGTAAGCAATTACTTAAGGTCTCAAATAACAAGCTTTAGTACAACAACCCAGATTTTTTCCTTTCCATTAACATTCTCTTCAGTTGCTCATTGTGAAGAATTGTGTCTAAGAAAAGATATGGGTCTGGGCTGCCTGCCAAGAGTTTTGGGTTCTTAACAGATTGTTTTTCCCAGTGGGGTCAACTCACTTTCTGCTTGAGACATCCACTTTTGTCTGTATTTCCTGAAACAAGTCACTTAAATGCCTAACTGCTATACATCTTTAAAGATGTATAAAGTGTTTAAAGAAAAAAGGTGTGTTGGTAGTGTTATCACCAATTGTTATCACCAGTTATCAACCATACTCAAATACAATATCAAACACTTTTAAATCATTACCCAAATGCTGTTCTCAAAATGCCAACTTGTTGCTGCAATTACTTGTCAATCACTGCCCAGTCTCACACCTCATCAATGGATTTGATTTGAGACACTAGTGAGCCATATAATCTAATGGGCTGGCTTCTTATTTTGATGTATCTCCCAGTAACTCTTAGTATAGGAATTCAGACATGGATCAGCCCTGACCCTCCTGTCTGAACAGTCACCTGCTACAACACAAGTGATCAGACAGGTGGGCTGTGGTAAACATCATCATGGCAGGCACCACTGACCTTACCCTTGGGATTTGGTGCTCGTAATGTCCACAGATAAGACACGTATCAGATAATTTAGAACTTGCATGCATTTAAAGTAGGTCACTGGAAGACATAGTCAGAGATGATCTTGGCTTGAGTTCTTGACTGAACTCAGTTTTGTGGTTTTGGTTTGGTTTGGTTTTGGTTGTTTGGTTGTTTGGTTTTGGTTTGCTTTTTTTCCCATCTATCCAAAATTGCTCTGCAGCTCAGAAAGTGGAAGTGGAATTGGTAGATAAAGTGCTCTATATGATCAGTGATAAATATGAGAAGAAAGATTTTAGTTCTTAATAACAGCTGCAACTGGTGCCTTTTCAATTCCTCAGGTATCCCTTTCTTTGGCTACTTCCCAGAAAGGAAGTGGTCTTCTGCACTTTCTACACCCCATCTGCCAGATTTCTGTGGACAGGCTGTAATTTAAAAAAACTAAGATTTCTCTGGCCATGGATATTTATGTCCCTGAATAGGCATTGCAATGTCACCCATAGGAGAGACTGTTCTCAAGTTTTCTATACGTGTGTCTAAACATACGGACATCAACTTGTGGTAAGAGTATTCATCAACTTTTTCTGTATGCACTGCAAATTTTATCTGTGTTTATGAATTTGAACACCTGGTGGACTTTTCTTTCCCAAGAAAGTATTTTAAGAATAAGACTCAGAAGTCAAAGGGAGTAACAATTACAAAAGCTGAGTTGTGAACACAGGTATCTGTCTATAAAACTTTGTTTCTACTTTGGAAAATCATGGAAAAATATTTAAAAATACTTTCTATGTATAAGAATACAAGAGTTAATTGAAAACATAATAAAATTATAATGCAACTTTTCTTCAACAGTAAATTATGTAGTGTTCCCTCAAATATACTATCTAATGTATTACTCGATAAACCAGGAACTAGGCAAAGTTCACAATGAAGGTGACTTATCTTGAAAGTGAAATATATTGTCATTGCAAACAGGTGGATTTAGAACCTGAAGAACAAGCTTTCATTCTTTCATTTGTGGGTAACAACAAAAAAACTAGCTCATCTTTATTTTTTGAAAGATGAAAAACAAACCATGACAACCACTCATGGTACATAAATAGAACATCAATGATAAATTATAAACCAGATCATTTTCCCTAGTGAATAATGAACAACAAATGCTGAAAAATTAACTATTTCATTTTATGTTGATAGAAAACTTAAGAGCATACCAAACTAAGTTTCGCTGTTTGAATGGCAGAAAATGAATGACAGTTTCAGCTTCCAAAATCATAATGAGTTCTGGGTTAATTTGCTGTGTATTTTGCCAGTGAAATTCAAGAAACATATATCATATTGAATATTCTAGTAATCTTTATCTGAACTTCTAATTAGACAGGGAGTCTGTCTGCTTCTATAGAAGTTAGCTGTATTCTTTTAATAGTATATGTTTATTGGGACATTCAAACCTGCATTGCATCATTTAGTTTAAAGCCTGAATAATATTTTTATATGAAGAAAGAGCTAGGAAAACTAAGGGGAGGTATCACTATGAATACACGTGTAAATCCACTGTAAGGCTGTGTATAGTTCAGGTGTGTATACCTCAGATGTTTTCATGTTTGGGGGACATGTGCCAACTACATTTAAGGAATTTGCACCTGAAAAATATTTGCCTTTGCAGGCCTGAAGGTTATGTTTTGGTTAAATGGCAGTCAACACACTGCTTTTCAGCAGTATGGTTTTAGTCTGTGAAGGCTGTCTCAGTTTTGTCTCATCACACACAGTGTGATGAGACACACTGTGTGATGATGCTGTAAGCAGTATAACCTGATGATATGTGGCCTACGCTCAGAAAGTGTATATCCATAACCATTCCAAGACAAAGCTTTGCTCAGTGAAGGAGACAATTTCAGCAATACATACATGCATATACATGAATAATGCAATTCTGTGTTTAATTTACTACTTCTGCCCATGCCTGTTTAGGCGTGTTCGAACAAAAAGAACTTAAAAAGTTTTCATGTCTCAAAGAGGACAGTTGTTTCGGAATAGGTAGGAGAGGGACCCAAATTTTTCCATCATATGGTGGACAGTCCAGTGCTATTTTTTGTATAAAGCTTATTTTTACATTTCCCACTTCCCACTTCTCTGCAATGCCCCAGTATCCAAGTATGTCTGGAAGCTGTGGAAGCTTGGTGTTTCATAAATGTTTCATGTTTCATAATGCCTTACAGACAATGGAAAGCTTTTTGAACCAATATTATAGGGTCTGCTAAAACCTCATTGATCACTGACAAAGCACCCAATAATCTTCAGCAGAAGTATTGAAGAAATATTTTTAAGTTCTTTACTTTTTCTTCTTTCCTTTTCACTTCCTCTTAGTCAAAAGTGGCATTTAGTTTTCATTATTTTTATCAGATGCCAGCTAAAAAATGAACAAAAGTTAGACACGTTTCTCAGGATTTTTTAGAGTTGGCCACTTCATTATTTATAAACTTTATCTGTGAATAAAACCATTAATGTTACCTGGTACTAAGTGGCCTACATCCTTGCAGTTCTCTCTTAAATAAAGCAGACCTTGAAGACCCATGGGTATTTAAAAACCTATACATTGAGTGCAGGCTGTAGTGAAATGCAGCTTTCAATTCCATGCAGATTTTTCAGCTCCATCTTTTTTTTTTTTTTTTTCTTTTTTCCCTGAAAATAATCCAGCTGCCTGATAGCTCTTCTACTACTGTCAGTCTTGTACCATTTCTCCCCCTCCAGCCCAGATCTGCTTTTCCTACCTTCAAAAATATGACATGAACAGAGACACACCCTCAGATTTCTCTTGTTTAAGCACCAAATGTTTAACAATCATCTAAATTGAGCAACTTAAGTTTCGCATGCAATGGAAACTCACACAACAGTGGTTCCCTCTGAGATCAAGAGCCGTGGTTACTTTAGCATTGTCCTCCTGGTACAGTTTAGGCATAAATACGCCAAATTTCCCAGCTTACTGGGCTTGAGTCCACTTGCACCATGGTGTGATATGAACAAGATAAATTCCTTTTCAGATTAAGTCCAGTCCAAAGGAGAAAATCCTGAACTTCAAAGAGGGTAGAGCTAAAGCTTCCAGCAAAACCAGCCCTGATCTATTCATCCACTCCCACTGAGCCAAACTCCTGGCTAAAACAGACATAGTCAAAGGGAGTTTTGACAAGATTCATCTGATGACAGTCTTATAGCTTTGAAACCAAACAAATGGTTATTTTAAGAAATTAGAATAAAGTTAAATGATTAGATATATGAAATAAATTTGGTTTGGAGGTCTTAAAAAAGACAGAACTGATTGAAAACACAGATGTTGCTTTGAGAAGTCCACTGATTTCTACAGTACATAAACTGGAAATACCATCACTTATTCACCTTCTTTACAAATCATACAAGTTCATTTTCTATATATATATGAGTCCTAAATCTAAATATCCCCTATCAAAATAATAGGGGAAATTTTCACTTGCTCCATTTCTTATCATTTTCCCATTAATGTGTATTCATTTTTTTCTTTCATCAGAATGCCTTAGCCTTACCGATATGAAGGGCTTTGCTCTAACACACATACAGAGTCACCCACATTTATCTCTCTGTAGTGACTGCTGTTTTTTTCGTGCTCTCTTCTAGCATGCACCCAATTGCAGCAGTGAAAATGCAGTGCTTTAAAGATCCTCAGAGTGGAGCTCAACCACAGCCTACCAGAAACATAGGATCAGGCACTAGCACCTTGATACAAGGTCACTCCAATTCCTTCCCTCTGTTTTCCTTTTTCTGTTTTATCCCAATGGGAATTCAACAATACAATCTCGAGTGGAGTCTTCAGACTATACCATTAGCTTATTGAGTAACAGCACCTACTTTTAAATTTTAATAATGCATTTTTAATATGATAAATGTATTATATCTCAATGGTTTTATATGCAGGTTGAATAAACTATGAGTTTTGTTTCTCTTCAGATACTAGTTTCCAAAGAACAGCTTTATAATTATATAGCTCATGTAATTGCACATGTGCCTAGTAGGCTGAACGTGACTGTGGTTCTATACCAGTGAACATAAGCTACTTTTGACTGCAAATGTGTGGTTAATTTTTTTTGGTATTTTGAGGGAAATATTACCTAGAATAAGGCTTATAAAGTATTTAGTCTATGGCTGGAGGGTTTTTTTCTGTTGACTGGTTACAGCAGGAGTCAGTAAAAAAAAAGTTTCCAGCATTTTGTTTGAACTGAGTTACTGGAATATGTTTGTGATACACGTCAGTTTTTCTTGTACTAGCCACACTCTAAAGGAGGAGTTTGAAAACTCTCATAAATAATAATTACTGATTTTACAGTGAGAAGTGGGTGGCTACAGTGGATAATAAGAATTTTGCCTCTTAATGTGACTACTGAATATATTTTGTCACAAAAATACTGGGATGGAAGATACAAATACAGGATTTCACTCAGGAAATCCACATGTATAAACCAAAATATTTGTATGCTAGTAGTTTTATTTCACTATGTCAAGTAAATGTATTTGACCTAGGAAATATTCCCAAATAATTGTTACTGAATGGCTTGTTTATTTACTACAGAGCAAATACACTTCAGCACAATTTTCTCTATCCTACCTTGTCAGATTTGTTACTGCTGACCTAGAATACTTCTGCATACTTCAAATTAGTTGCTAGGACCTTTTGCTCATTCTTAATTGTTGATTCTCTTTTAAGACTTCTAACAACTGTGCCACAGGGATAAAAGTGCTTACTTCTGGACACTTATCTTCAGGGAATTAAAATGAGACCAAGAAGCTCAATCTTGTTTTAATATCATGAGTTCAAGTTGTTGTGTTTTGGTATGTTTTAATAAGATTAATTAACCTTTGCCTAGACTGATTCTTTCTTTCATTCCAGTGGCCTACAAGGAGTGGACAGTCACTGAATTACCTGAGCAGGAGATACTATCTAGGAGGAGTATTATCTAGATGGAAAAGAACTAATGTTACTGGTTTACACCAGCCTCAGGCAGAAATGGAGTCAAACATCTGTCACATTGCAGGAATTTCATCTGGCTAATGGTCTGTTGGTTCTACATGCCAGCTAGTTTAACCACAGCTTATTTTAAAGTATTTCAGACCACTGCAAGCTGATTTTCAGAATAAAAGCATTTTAACTAGGTCTTAGTTGATGCCCTTCCACTATTTTCTATCAGTAATGGATGCAATGGAAAATACTTCAACCTTGGTAGGATTCCCTTCCCTTCTCTGCCCCGCCCCGCCCTGCCCTGTCCTCCTTCAAAGAGAATAGGTATAAGTTCCCTGTCAGAAAAACTCTGAATTCATGAATGTTACCAGTTGCTGAACATTTGCAGCAGAGGTTGCATTTAGCTTCTATTTAAAGCCTACAATTGTAATCATCTCCTGAGTCAAAGCATAAAAGTGAATACATATGCAGCTCATTTGGTTACCATCAGGCTCTTCATAAGAATAAGGTCAGCTAGCCTTTTTTAAGGATGGTTGAAAACAAAATTGTACTGAGTGACACTGATTCAGTCAAGGACCTTGGTCATACCCTATACATTATTCTTCTGCCTGTACTTTCCTATGTAGGCTTAAAGAGTTAATCCTAAGTATTTGACCTGCACACACAAATGACACTAAAATTTGAAAATTTCTCTAAGTTGTAGCTTAATTCTGAATCAGACCATGAGCAATTTGCAATAACAGCTGGACCAGTGTGTCTATGACATATCGGATTAATTCCCTTCATAAAATGTTCATGTAAATTGTGAAGTGGAAGACCATATATAGATCGGAAGTGTGGGCCTGATTTGTTCCTGAGAGTTACTTGGTGAAATTTTTCATTAGTAAAACTGAAACTAGATTTCACAAACCACTATTTGCAGTTCAAGCCACCTTCTTTCAGAGTTGGAATAAATTGATTTGATACAAGGGAATCTGTGAAATGAACACACAGTTCCTTGCTTCAAAAGTTTGGATTTGATATATATCTGTTTTCCTTTGGCAGCCTTTATATTTTCACACTACTAATGAATGAGTGCTTAATTGCCATAGTGAAGCTGTCTGGGGTTGCTTCCCAAGCAGAGTATCTTGCCAAGGCCAGCTGGAATTTTGCTTGTGTTCTGCAGCTGATTAATGGAGATTGCTAGTGTTAAACATAAATAAATAAGAAGCCCCCTACACCAAAAGGTGTGGAGTTCAAGAAATCTGTAGTGCTCCCCTGAAGTCAAACAATTTTCTTCAAATTAGAAAAGTTGACAGTGGATCAATACAGTAGGTCCTGATATATCCATAGGAAATAACCAGCTGTGATCAACCTAACTGGTTACCAAGTCCTACCATTTTCACACAGAAAAGCGATTGAAATAGCTTTTCTCTGACATTAAGAAATCAGACTGTTTTTTTTCCATCAGACAGTCCTGAAGTGCCACTTTAGAGTAATACAGATATCTGGGTTCTTTTCTGTTACACAGAAAAAAGAACTGTTCAAACTGATTTCATCCTACAGGGGTTTTTTTTGTGGGGTGTTTTGGTTTCTTTTGTCTTAAATATTTAAATCTTGAAAATTCATTTTGATGTGGCTACAAGACACTTATATTAAACACTAAGATTACATACCTCAGTTCTCCACTAGATTCAACTCTGTTATTTCTCTTTCATTATATAAGCTCTGGATATCTTTGGGCTCTGTGTGGTAGGAGTCATCTGCTTGCTGGGATAGTATGTTAAAAGTTCAGCAGAAAAATGTCATCTTTTTTTTTTTTTTTAATTACACAGGCCTTTTAAAAGTTATCTATGTGAATGAAGAGATGAATTGGAAGTGCTCCGAAAAGCATCTTTTTTATGTAGACTAGAGAATTACATTATATATAAGACAAATTTAAAGACAACATCAATATATGAGAACTAATAATTAAGTTGGTGGTAGATTTCAGTATAATTATATGACTGAATAGATAGGATATGATGTACCCGTATGAGTGTTGATTTGTTCCTGACCTGCACAAGTAAACTGCAGAAGTACCTAGCCATAATCTTTAAGTTATGTTAGTACAACAGCAATGCTTTTACCAAGATATATTATCTGCCAAGAGATATAAACTATAACAAGTATCAATGGAGTGGATGTGTCTACTGATTGTAAGGTAAAGTGAACGAAAGTAACAGCTTTGATTTCCAAAGCAAAAAGCTGCCTAAATGTTTGAATGTGGCTGTTCTGGCAGCTATTTCTCAAGCCTGTTTTCTGCAAAGCAAGAAGTGTCTTAATGTTCTTCATATTATAACCAGAAATGCTTCCTCTCTTTTCCCCAAATGGAAAATAGTTGTTCATCCTGCAAGCTGCAACTCACCTGTGTAGATACCTAACAACTGGGATATATAGAAATAGGCCTAAAACTGCAGGTTTTCTGGTTTGTAGGTTGGTTAATCTATTTTTAAATTTATTTGGAAAAAAAAAAAAAAAATACGGATAGCCTGACAGCCTTCCAGGTGGGATGGGAACCCTCAGGACTTTCTCTACCACAGAGCATTCAAACTGTGGGAAGGACACTGGAGGATGCATCTGTATTTCTGGACAGGAAAGGCCAAGAGGGATCTCTTGCTGAGCAGAACGGATTGCCTGAGATCCACACTAACTCCATCTCAAACACACTGGTATGCCCACATTACATTGCACTGGTGTGTGGGTGTGTCTCGGTTCAAAGTATCTAAAATAATGTTAAATCTTTCTTGTGGCTCTCTACAGTAATATTTTAATAAACCCCCCAACAAACAAAACGGGTATTTGAAATGAGATCATGTATCATCTTTCAAGGAGCAAAGCCTGTTGGGATGGTGCTGGAGGACTACTTAAGATAAAGAGATCTGGACCTGATGCTTGCTCATTCTGCCTTTCCGGAGTGAACACTGTGGATATCTAGTGAAGCTCTGTAGAGCCATGAGGGGGAATAGCTAACAATTAAATTAAGTGATGGGTGACTTGTCCAATGTTTTTATCAGAATTTATCAGAATTTTTATCAGAATTTATCATTCATATGGAATTTGAAAAATTTGGATATTTGGAGTTCTTTAAATTGAAATTAAAAAATAAATTCTCATTGAGTGAAGTTCTTTTTGCCAACAAATCTTAAAAGAATGGGGGATATTTCCCATTTTGTCATGTTTATTAAAAAAATGTAATTTGTGAACATCAATCTAAAAATTAAGCATCAAGAATATAGGGATCAATCTTTTGCAGTATATTTATGTGAAGTGCTTAGTTGAAACACAGATGTTGCAGGATTGCATTGTTGCTTTACAGAAATATTAAATTTTATGAACATAAATCTTCCAGAAAGCAAAATTCTAAGCTATCATATTGATCATATTTTTGACATTCCCCCAAAAGTATTTACAAGTGATCTTTTTCTGAGTCTCTTCCTATAAGCATTCCTGCTTATCACAAAATCACAGAATGGTAAGGGTTGGAAAGTATGTCTGGAGATCATCTAGTCCAACCCCCCTGTTCAAGCAGGTTCACCTAGAGCAGGTTGCACAGGAATGTGTCCACATGGGTTTTGAAAGTCTCCAAAGAAGATTCAGCAGTCTCTCCAGGCAGCCTGTTCAGGTGCTTAGTCACCCTCAAGGTAAGTAAGTTTTTCCTTACCTTCAGACAGAACTTTCTGTGTTCCAGTTTGTGGCCATTGTCCCTTGTTCCGTTGCTGGGCACCACTGAAAAGAGACTGGCCCCATCCTCTTGACACCCATCCTTCAGCTATTTATAAACATTGATAAAATCCCATCTCAGTCTTCTCCAAGCTAAAAAAGCCTCATGTTTCTCAGCCTTTCCTCATAAGAGAGATGTCCCTAGTCATCTTTGTAGCCCTCCATTGGACTCTCTCCAGTAGTTCCCTGTCCTCTTGAACTAGGAAGCCCAGGACTGGACACATTACTTCAGATGTGACCTCACTAGGGCAGAGTAGAGAGGGAGGAGAAGCTACTTCAACCTGCTGGTCACATTCTTCTTAATGCACCCCAGGATACCATCGTCCTTCTTGGCCACGAGGGCACTTTGATGTCTCGTGGTTAACTTGTTGTCGACCAGAAGCTTCTTTAGAGCAGGTCAACCCCTAACCTGTACTGATGCCTAGGTTCAGGACCCTTCACTTACCCTTGTTGAACTTCATTAGGTTTCTCACCGCTCAACTCTCCAACCTGTCTGGGTCTCACTGACTGGCAGTGAAGCCTTCTGCTGTATTAGCAAATCCTCCCATAACCAGCAGGAAATTTGCTAAGGGTACACTCCATTCCTTCTTCCAGGTCATGGAGGAATATGTTGAATAAAACTGGGCCCAGTACTGACCCTTGAGGAACATGGGTTATATGGTTATAATAAATTTTTTTGTAATTTAAAATGGGATAAACAATTAATAATTTCAGATTAGATTACTTTGTATATAAATTAAATCAAAATTTAGCAACTTAGACCACCAGGTATTACAAAAAATCATCTGGCTTCTTTTTATGGTTTTGATGCTCAACTTATGTATGTTAGTAGCCCTATCTATAGTTACAGGTAGGAAGGGAAAGGATAAGGAAAGGAAAAAGATAGATGTCTCTGGAGAATGATTCATTACAACTTAAGACAGGTGTCTAAAACAGGTTGGATGTATTATTCTCTAGTAGTGTCTATCTCTTCACAGACTAATGAAGAGATAGTTGGTTCTCAACTTTTAATCTGGGAAAAGCAAATAAAACCCCCAGTATTGCTGTATTGCAGCAGTATTGCTGACAGGGGGATTCATACTGCTTTTGGAAAATCTGTGAGACCCACAAGCTGAAAAAAATTTTAAAATTTTAAATGGAGACTGGATGACACACTAAGACTGAATGCTTGCATTTGAAGTTGTGAATATAGTGGGAAATACTGATTTATACCCAACTGCTATACCTTGTTGTTTCTCTGTGAAAAAAAAATAAGGATGTTCTTTTGGGAAAAGTAAAATATTGAGAATCCATTGTAAGCTTTTTGCTGAAAATAAATGGGATGTTGGGGAGATCTTCACTTGTTATACTACTAAATGGTCTATAAGTCATTTAGGTCTTACTGGGACTTCTGCCAGTACAATACATCATTCTTTTTAATTAAAATACTAGTACTACCCAAAAGCATTAAAACCCATCAAAAATTTAAAAAATCTTGTCCTTGGTAAATGTTACGTTGACTGAAGGAGGGACATGAGTTTGTCCATGATATCACCGGAGAAGAAGAGACAATGTTTCATAAGGCATTATTGTATATATGTGTGTTTATATATACAAATCTAGATTTTTTTCAAGATGTATATAAAACAACTATGTAATCGTATTTAAGCACATCTTCTTTCATTTTTATGACCAAGTTATACAATGCTTCTTTCCATAAGCTCCTTAAACAAATAATTTATAAAGCACTGTGTCTCAGGAAGTGTGTTCTGATTAGTTTGTTTAGACACAACAGTTTTCATAACTGCCATTGTGAATTGAGTTTCTTATATTTGCTTTGGACAGCAAACTGCCAACTACCTGCAAACGCTAGCAACTTCATACAATTTGTTTTGGCAAAAGGTCACCATGCAGAAAATTTTCTGTAAGATGTGGCAAGTCAGATTTCATACACACTATTCTCACTGGAGCTAAGGTTTGAGTTTGTTGTTTCTGTAATGCTCGTCAAAGCTAGAGCAGCAGAGACAGATATGCTAGTCAGGTTGCTCTATTCTTTCACTATTAAAGTTTACTACACTGTTTAATTTCTGATCTTGTTAAGGTCCCGTGTAGCTCCTACAGTTAAATTAGGTCTGATCATAGGAAAAGAACATTAAGTTAGATTTTAATCTCGGTTGCATTCAGAGCAATTCCATCAAATAAAGTCAATATATTTACGTTTATGTAAATCAGTTCAGATTCAGACTCTTGCTGTTTGTTCTTATTTTTGGAAGATAAATTCATCAGTTCACACTGATGCCCAATAACCCTTCTTTTATTTGTACATCACTGCAGAAGCAAGTGTTGTTTTCTGTTCTCTTCTGTTGTTATGGCAGCATATTTTTCAAGATACCATATTAAGTATGAGATTAATGTCTTGAACTGCATGTAAAAGTATCCAGATGCTGATACTGATGTTTTCTAATTCTCTTGTTCTTCCTTTAGACTTCATTCTCCAATACCTTTGCTTTGTTCCCCATTACTTTTTCAGTCAGAGTTCTGGATGGGCCAAAATTCTCTACCCACACAAAATTAAAAATGTGTTTGTCTTTCCCTCAATATAATACTCATCTACTGACTTAAATGTTAATCTAAGGTAGGTTTTAGACAATTCAGTGAATGCTTTCCTGCACAGAGTCAGAAAAAGGAACCATACATGAATCAAAAATATCTTCTAATCCATGGGCACAAACTTCCTGGCATCATGGAAAATTACATTGGTTTACAAAAAACATATGAACAACACATACCCAGCATCAATAAGGTTCTGTGGTTTGCTGGTTCACAAGGAATCAAAGAATCCTTTGTATGCATGTATTTTAAGAAAGTACCTTGATTAAGCCATTATTCCAACACTGATGCTGCAGACATTTATAATCACAAGCAACTTCAAGTATTTAAGGTACTTAAGGTTTAAGTGGAACACTACTATTAATGAGAGCATTCACAGATACACTTTTTTATGTATGTCTCTTTCTATTTCAGTTAGTGAAACATTTATAACACCAAAGAAAAGCTTAAACTGGAAAGAATATTCCCACTCAAAGAATATTCCCACTCACTGAGGCCTTGAACCTGCTGGACTCTTTCTGGGAAAGTGGGTGATACAACTTTGAACTAAGTTTGTTAAATGTTAATCAAATTACCTTTTGGTTTTTGTGTAACAGACTCACAGCCCTACACCCCTTCACAAATGATTGTTCCTACTTCTAGTAAGAATTTCTTTTCCTTCAAACAAAGCCAGACAACTCAGCATTTGCAACTGTAGCAGCAAAAGACTCTTGAAGACGTCATGGGATAGGGAAAAGAATTAAGTGGAAGAGGAAGGAGTGGGACTCCTGAGGTGTTTTGGCTGATGATAAAATAAATATTTCCATAAGTAGCAGACCCACCTCTGGACATTTTGTCACTTGTCCGGCTTCTTGTTCCTTTCCTTGTCCAGTCAGGCTTTAATCTACTACTTAGGCCAACATATGAACTGTCTGCGTGGCAGTTCTTTAACTAAAAAAGAAATCCTTTAGGGAGAAGGTGAAAAGGATCTATTTTTCATTATTTGTTTGAAATTGACTGCCAGTTGTGCTTACAAGGCAAAGTAGCAGTTCTGGTTTCATTATTCTGAACCTCCTCAAATTGAAGTGATGATTGAGTTGTCTGTTGCCTCCCTGGTGAATCCTCTAGCCACTAGGCTATAGATGAAATGGTATGTGCTACCAGTTGTTTCAGTGACACTGATTTTCTGAAGCAGTTTCTGACTGTGGATTCCCAGTGAACATAAATTCTTTTCTGAAGGTCTATAAGATGCACTTACTCCCCAGTAGTCATGTTGGTAGCCATAATTAGAGTTAGAATTCAAAAATCTGACTGTTAAGATTAAATAACTTGCTCAGGGATAGTCACTGTGCCAGAAAAGTAAGAATGCAAGGTAAGAAAAACTGTCTTTCTTGTCTTTTCCTCTAGTCACTACATTCCAAAGCAAGCTTTAGATGTTAAATGCCATTAATGCTGGGAGTTATGGCTGTGCTGTAGAGCAACAGAGACAAAACAAACTCAGACTTTCATGAAAGTCTAGGTTGAAGGCTGTATTCCTACCTCATGACATCATTTTGTTCCTTCTGTTTTTTGTTACTTTATGTTTCCTTGTCCTTCAGAGGAATGTGTTTTATTGGTTGTTAGGAGTCAGAACAGTATGTCCAGCTTTCTTGTAGTCTTCCTCTTTAGAGAAGCCACTTCGAGTTTTCCACATGCCACTCATAAGACAGGGTAGTACCACTTATTTATAGCAACAGATAGAGATAAGCTAAGCTGCAAAGTGTTTTGATATTCTTGACTAAAAGGTGCTGCACAAAATGCAAATTATTATTGTTTCTCTTCTCTTCATCATGACATGTCTTGGCTCCAATTTTACCACAGTATGCTCCTCTATCTCTCCTTACAATTGTGTTATATTGTTCTCCTTGCTCCCTCCTATCACCTCATCTTTTCTTCCACATCAAGGAGCCTTTCTTAGTAATAGTTCTGGCATTTGGGCATAAGGAGCATGCCCCACTCAGAAACATAATAATCCTAAATCACTATAAAATGTGGTTATCTTCAGTTTGGCTTTGGATCTTATTCACAGTAGTTCAATAGAATATTCAGAAGAATAGCTGATGATAGGGCCTGATTCCTTTCACTCATGTCAGACTTGACCCTGTGTAACTCAATTGCCTCCAGTAGCATTCAGTTGATTCTAAATGAGTAGTAATGGAATAAATGTAATTGAAATTTTTTAAGCATCCATAGCAGATCAAGTGTGTACCACCATCAGTGGGCTGTACATCGTCACTGTTACCAGCCAAAACAGTGAGACCTCTGTGAAACATTTCAGCCTCCAAAGGTCTTGATAAAGCACATAAGCACTAAAGATAAAGACTACAGTACAGGTGTTCATTTTTCAAAAATGGGCAAAGAGAATTTGCCAGTTTCAGGGAATACTGTAAGACCCTACTTGCTGAAAAAGCATTTCCATTTTAACAAGTATGGGTACTGGTAATAAAAAATGCTTCCTGTAACTTCTTTCCATAGGGAGTAGATTAGAAGCACAGGGGAGAAAGAAAATTACTGGTATTAATTCACAATTTTCACAATATGGAGGCATTAACTTGAGTATAAATAGTGAGCCAGATAGGAGGATTCTTGCTAGGTTTGTGTCAGATTATTTCCAACAACATTTATTATTTACATAACACTAGTGAAATATTTTTAGATGATTTATCCAACTAAATTTGTCACTGTGATGTCAGTAAAATCAGTTATTTTTTTTTAATCAAAAGGAATTTGCTGAATATTTTCTAATAATTCTTGCATATAGAAGTAAAAAGCTATCAAACTACTAAGTATTAAAAAGCACCAAGAGGCAACCTAAGAAATTAGAATTTAACTAATTTATTTAATCAAAGTATTCAAAACCACCTTCTATCTTTTAATGAAAGGTTCCTTCTTGAAACAGTAATATTCAATGTGGATTTTGGCTAGAGGTCACACTTGACTAAGTTATGGTATTTTTTAAAGACATTACTGCCATGATAGATAGAATAATTTCACTGCATATAGTATACTTAGATTTTAAAAAGGCAGCTGACAAGTTTCTATACCAGAGATAAATTCCTTAGGTCAAGTCATGCAACAGCAAGAATAATAAGGTAGTGGACAAAACACTGATATAATAACCCACCACAAAAAGATACTTGAAGATGGACATTTCATCCTATTAAAGAAGAAAGAAATGGATTAAATATAAAAACTAGGAATAAATTTGAAGACTAATTATCTACATCTCCCAGACTAAATGAAGAGCACACCTAGCATAGGGAAACCAAAAATTGAATGAATCCATTTTGTGCTTACTCCTTACAGGGGAGTTGTATAGATCTGCCATGTATGGCCATGGAGATGGAATTCAGATCTGTTTTGCTGGCCATTATTGGACCAACATAGCATTTATGATGATAGATAAACAGTTATTTAAATGAAAAAAAACAAGTCTTCTAAGCTGCCAAGTGATTTTAATGTCAGGCTAGTGATGACTAACAGAGGGTACTTCCAGCTCCCACTGTGTACCACAAAGCAATGATAGGTATCAATGTTCTTCCCAGGAGCAAGGAATGAGGAAGAAGAAGTAGGTCTGAGGCAAGAGAACGCTGAGCCACTGAAGCCACGAGGCAAGCAATGGTTCTGCAAGTAAATTGAAATGCAAACTCTGCATGGTTAATGGTGCATAGAGCAGGGGAAGACAGTGTCCATAGGGTGAACTACTCCCTTCCTCCAACTTCTACTCTGCAAGGGTCTTCACTTGGTTTTTGTGGGGGGTTCACTTCTATACTATGTGTAGCAATTATTTTCCTGTAAGATGTAAGTAAATTCTTGATGCCAAGTATAAATACATAAATGTATATTAGGAGTAAATGTGAATCAATGTGATATTACACTAGTGCTCCGCTGATAAGAGGAGTTTCATTAAAATAATTCTGGTAGGATAATGTAACCAAATAGTTCTACATAGGACAATGACAGGGAAAGATCAAAGAGTATAGTGAGTTCAAGAAAGAGGTATGTCTGTGGAGGAAAAAATATCGAGGTAAAAAGACCATGGGACAGACATGCTTGTCTGGATAAGACTGCATGGTCTTATATGTTTATTAACTAGTTCTAAGGGGTTGAAGTTCTTAAAGTATGCAAATAAAAGCATTGTAGGAGTACCATGAACAAAAAACCAGGAAATTATTATAAAAATGGTAATCCCAAAGCTTAATTAGTTTTTTATTAAATGCAAAAGTTATACTGATGTAACATTAAGAATGAGATTTTAAATCAAGGATTTAAACCAAAGGTTTCTTCAGAAACCCTCACACTATCCCCTGAGTATATGCATAACAATAGGCTCTTTCATTATGTACAGGATTTTTACATCAGTCACTGAATAATAATTATTGTCTACTGTAGCTGTACCCCAGCCTACCTGGAGCTTCACCACACTGCAGCAGAAAGTTGATTTCTGAATAGGCAGCTCCTCAAAGAGGCAGTGATCTACCAGATGCTAAGAGGATACACAGAAACATGAGGGAGGGCTTAAGCCAGTATATAGGAGAGAAACCAGATGTGTGAGAAACATTATACCAGCACTGTCAAAAATGAGGAAAGAAATAGCCTGAAAAAGCAGATGGGTGGACAAGGTGAAAATAATATCAAACAACAAAATAGGCAACAAAATGCCTAGAGAGAGGGGAAAAAAAAATAAAAATAGTAACTCACAAAACCTGAAGACATAAGAATAGGTAAATATGAAAATATTTTAAAATAATGAAGCACTCATGTTTCTCTGAGTTGTGTGAATACAAATTCAAGAAATACAACAAAGATAACATCAATATTAATAGTAATTATAGCTCTGAATTTATCAGGGTCTTGAACAGGTTAATGATTTCAGCGTATAGGGATATCTTGAGTTATATATGTCTGCAAAATGAAAGGTATGAATACCTTTTTCAAAGTTCTAAATCATTTATGAACTGTCTGGAAATTTAACCTTAAAGTATACAGGTATTTTAAAAAGAGTTATATAAATATGTTGCTGCAATCTTAATTGATTTATAGAATGTTTTAAAAGGCATAAAAGCATCCATGCACAAAAACATACCAATTTTGTTGATATTATCCAAACATTGTTATCTTTAACATTTAGTTCACATCATACAAAAGTATTGTAGAAATAATTATTAGTTAAGTTGATTTTCAGCTTTTACTAGTTGACAATAGCTGTATTCAGTTTTCAGTGGACCTCAAGGTTCCATACACAACACTGTAAATTTATAAATTGATATATAATTTAGATATTTTCTCTCAAAAATCACAACAGATGCTGAGAGGAAGCAAAAGGATACCAGCCTAGAACTTCTTCATTGATACAACGAACTTGATCTGTGTCTGATAAATGTTGATACTCAGGCAAAGTATTTAAAAAGTTTTTTCTATGGTGATTTAAATCTCATTTGCATGAATTAAAATAATTGACCAAGTACAGAGTGTATTAGAATCCAATCTACTATATCTTTGGAAGGTATATCATCTTTGGGTAACACTACAGAACTAAGCTGGCTATAGGAAATTCTCTTATTTACAGCAGGTTGGGGGCCAGGGAAAAATGCAAAATGAACAAAAAGTAGCCACAACATGGAGGAAAAAGAGAAGCAAGACAAAAATTAAAGTTAGTTGCTTTGCTTTCTTGCACAGTTCCTATAAACATTTTTAGGAGAATGACTTCTGAGTTATGATGTTGCAAAAGAAGGGAGAAACCAGGATTAAGTTAGCATAAACTGACTAGGAAGAACAAGATATCAGCAAAAGAAACAGTAAGGCCTCAAAAAGATAGTGAAAGTAATTTATTGACAGCCTAGGTAGGCATTGCTAAAAATTTTAATGAATTCTGAGCCTCAGTGTTCACAAAGGAGGATTGGGAACAGATGCCAGAAACAGACATAAATTTAACAGCAGAGGTGGAAGGCATACAGAAGAAACTCAAGATCGTGCCAGAAGAGGTGACCTAGAAATTAGAACATTTAAAGACTGACAAAACTAAAGGACCAGAAGGTACACATTTGATGAAGCGTCCCAGAAGAGACAGGGAAACCTTTAGCAAGTTTATTTATAATCTCTTTGGAATTGAAAAGGGCAAAGTAGCACACATTTAAGAAGTGATCTAGCTAAAATCTAGAAAGCTTCACTTGTAAGATGAAAGGTGAACCAAATACTTTAAAAGGTAAAGACATTAATTAATAACAGAATTTTCTAAAGCTGTACAATACCACGTGTGAATTTCACAAACACTCAGAAGTGCATTTCTATCTTAAAACAATATGATTATTTATCTACTAATACTTTTAAGTTCTATGTTTCTTTCTCTGTTAATGAGCTCTATAAAATGGCAGATGATCACTAATAGAGTATACTAGAGACTTTACTGCAAATTTATAACAATGATATTGAAAGCATTGAATCATGTCCTCTAAAAAAACCCAACTAAATTATGTAAATTGTCAAACTGAATTAACAATGAAATCGAATGCCAGGAAAAAAAGGAAGGCGCCTAAGTTGTAAGCTTTGGTCCAATGTCTCTGAAGTCCCATCATATCTTTGTGTTTTGGTGACTAGCAGATTCAAGAAAGAGGTGGATGGACTGGAGACAGTCCAAAGGAGGGCCACAAAGAGAATCAAAGGGCTGTAGAACTTGCCTTATGAGGAAAGACTGGAGATCTTTTCTCCCTCTTGAAGAGAAGGCTCAGGGCAACCTCATCACAGTATTCCAGAACTCAATGAGTAGCTACAAAGAGGATGGAGACTCTCTTTTCAGAAGGACCCACATTGAGAAGACAAGGAGCAACAGGTATAATTTGCAGCGGGAGAGGTTTCATCTTGATACAAGAAAGAAATTTTTTAATGTGAGAACAATCATACACTGGAACAGCTTACCTAGGGACATGGTAGAGTCACCATCACTGGAGGTTTTCAAGATACCAATAGACAAGGTGCTAGATAGTCTCATCTAAACTCCCTTTATATGAAAGGTTAGACCACATTACCTTTTGAAGTCTCTGTCACCCTGGCTTGTTCTGTGATTCTATTCTATGATGAATTGATTTATTTGCCATATCCTTCAGTGAACTATGAAAACCTATAATCATTTGTAGGAAAATGCTTCAGTAATACACATAGAATTTTTTTTTTTTTTTTTTTTTTCCCTGTGCTGGACCTGCCTTTGGTATTCCAGGGTGTTATATCTGTCTCTGCTTCTGGTCATGTGCTTTTTTAGGGCTGAATCTGACACAGCCAGGTATTTTCTCTGTAGTCCAGTATCTCATAACCCTGCACCTGCAGGATGCTTGAAATGGCTGTGATTTCCAGTCCTCAACTTCTGTTGCTTGAGAGCTTTTATTTAAGAACATAGATCTGTCCCTGCATATGATTTGTTAAACCCCTGAAAATACCAGCTCACTGAAATTTTCAGTCATCCCTGATTTTATCAAAGGAAATTCCTATGATATAAGCCTCTAATCCAGAAGTCTTATGAACTTAATTAAATTCAACAAAAAGAAACTATGACAACTACAGAAATGAAATATTTTGCTTAGTTTGCTAAAAAAAAAAAAAAAAAAAGTTTGATAGAAATACAAACGGATTAAAACAAACTGATGCTACAGAAAAATTCTTTCTTGAGTTCCTAGCAAAGTTTTTTTCAGAGAAAGCCCACGAGAAGTTTGCTGCAGCCCTGGTGATGTATGGTACTGGCAGTATGTTACGTTAATGTCCTAAGAATTGACATGTATATTATAAAGGGTAGGTATAAGTTCTAACAGTTGTGAGCAAGGGAAGTATCAGACAAGTATAAGGCCAAAGTATCACTATTAAGACAAATTTTATTCACCTTATATAAAAGTAACCTGAAACACAGAATGTGCAGTAACAGGCTGAAATCTGATGACTGCACAAAACTGGAAAATAAGTCAAAATGAATGAGGTGGACACTAAAATAAAGAGCAGTTGGAAAGGCTAAGACCAAGGACAGATATATGGTTATGAAATAATACAGAAAAATGTAAGAGAAAGACAGTGAAGATGAAAAGAAAGATTTTCTATTTTCAAACAGCAATACAGAAAATCTAGGGTTGAAATATATCACGTAAACCTCTGACCGATTCCTTATAAGCTGTAAATTGTAAGAAAGTGAAACTAGTACCAGACAAGAAGGCTTGGGAAATGTAATTGAGTGGGAATTATTTGAATGAGGTAGAAATGGAACCAGGAAAATAATATTTTATTGGGCATAAAACTCACAAAAAATTGGTTACAAATATCAAATAAAGAATTTCTGATAGGGTCTAAATTCTATTTTGGGAGAGATTTCACTGAAATGAATAGGCCTCTGTATATATCTCCATAAAAAAATAAAGCTGACACGACCCAGGTAGCCTTCACTTGTTTTCAGCTAGCATTCTGACTATTTAACCAATAACTCAGGTAGTTTATCATATTATACTGTTCAATTCAGTGAATGCAAGTTCACTGAACTTCACCTTTTAGAAAGAAATGCTTGTCTCAATGCCCAGAAAAAAAATGGGTAGTTTTTTTGATACATGCCTGCATCCAACCCCGTGTCTAATCTCCACAAGATGTTATCATTGTACTTTCACTGTAGATCTCAGTATCTAGTTCTTCCTCTGAAAGTTTCTGGCCACCTTTCTCCTATAACAGTTCTGGGGCCACTGACCCGCAAAGTGGCTCCCTAGTCACCTATGTAGCTTCCTCTGAAGTCCTTTTCTACAAAATACATCTAGTTTATTACCTAACAGTGAATGTGAGGTTTATGCTTCTGTTTTACCTTACTGACTTTGTATTTTGAGCTCTTGGGAGTATCTGGTGTACGTAGCCCAGAATTTGAACCCCTATACATAGTGAGCTGAAGACCTAGATAAAAATCTGACTAGTTGTTCTCAATTCTTCTGCCATCTTCAGATATCTCATGTTGTCTTGTACACATGGAAGAAATTCAACATATAAAGAAAATAAAAACCCTAGGTTGACTCCAAATCATCCTCACTTGCATGTCTCTCAAGTGAGCATGATATACCAGCAGGTAATTCAGTGAATTTCAATGTAACCTAACAGACAAAGCAAAGTTATTAGACACACTGAACACTCTGCAATATTTTTAATGCTTTACCTATAATTAATGTCATTAATGGGGTTTTGTGAAGTAGTACAGGGGACAATATAAAGAAAAGGCAGTGGATTTTTATATTTTTTGAGAGAGATCTGCTTTTTATAGTAATTGGGATATAAACACCTAAAATCAGGATTTTATACTAAAAGGGCAATCTAACCTTACTAATGGTGATTACTCATTGTATAATAGAAAAGGAAATAAAAGCTTTTTTATAAAATGTATCAAATCCTAAGAGTGCTGTTAAACTCATTAAAGAAAAAATGAAGTTAGAGAAACTGGTCTTATTTTTTTTCACTCCCAGTAGAGTTCATTTCTACTTCAACAACTAAGCCAAGGTCACATTTAACTCACTTCAATTTCACCCAGTGCACAAGCTAATGTCAATAGTACAGCTGCCATGCAGAGCTAAAGACTGATGGTTAGACAAAGCCATTTACACAAGGCTGGGTCTTTCATCTTCTCTCAGCTAGTGACATAAGAAAGCACTGAGGTTATTCTCAACTAGAGACTAAAACTGGCATATTAGAAAAAATGTTATTCTCCTTAGCTGTCACACAAAGGATCTGAAGAAATGTAGAAATGTTTTTTTCCTTGGTCATCTAGGGAGATCACAAAGTGACTCTAATAGCCTTCACTCTGAAATTTTCACATGGTTTAAGTGATTGCCAAGTCTGATATTTTCCATTTACACTTCATTGCCATCAGAAAAAGAAAAAAATCAATATACCTACCTACTCAAGTGTGTCACAGGATGAGCTTATAAAAGAAGACATCAGTCTTTTTAGGGCATGAAAAATATACTTATTCAAATATATCTTATTTAAAATGACATAAATTGCAGTGGTTAGTCAAGATTCGATTTCCTCTAAAATATAAGACTTAAAATATTCCCTGACTTGCCAAGGAATAAGAATCTTTCAAACTGTTGATATGTACAAATGTACTCGTTTTCTCTTGTAAGTTATATCTGCCAGAGTGTACCAATATTAGTGACTATCTTTAAGAATTTTAAAGGAGAGGTGAGATCTAACATATTATCACATTTCTCTGAGATGATACAAATAACTGGAACCTTGCAAAAACATGGGAACAATGCTTTTCTTTATTATTATTTAAATTTTACTATGTATGTGATTTTGAGTTGCCTTAGCTTGTTGACCCTAATGTGATTCCATGAGGTATTGTGCAGTTCTACCAAGCTCCAACACAGTAAGCAGAGCTATCTACCCTTCACGTGCTATAGGTCTTATATATCTTATCCATCCTGTTAAAGGCTTCTAGACATTTGCATGCAACAATATGAAATGTCTTTGGTTTAGACTGATAAAATATAGGTACAGTGGAATCATATAGTCAAAGATTTGACTGCTTGGTCGTTGTCAAGAACATTGGAGAAGTGAGAGCCAAATTTATTCCTGACTGTTCTGCTCTCAATGGAAGGTGAAAGGTCATCACTCACTTTATTATGTTGTTTCAACCCCATTATCTTTTCCACCTTGTTTTAGCACCTCTCTCTGGCAAAGGGAGTAAGATGTTGAAGAACTGAGATGGTATTTCAGGCTATCTGCCAGTAAGTGCTAAATAATAATGGAATTTGTTTGCTTACAAATTGAGCAATTGAATTTAGACATTGGTAGGTCACCTCTGTGATTTTTCCCATCCCCAGCTGGTCAATCATCTAAAAAGGCAGAATTACTAGGGTCAATCCCAAAACTCTTTCCCCCATGTGGTAGCACAACGTACCAACCATGCAGCTACTAGGCCATCCCCCACAGTTACAAGTATTTCAAGGTCAATTTATCAATTTAACAGCTTCATCTTCTTAATCACTAAACTTCTGTCTCTTTGAGCTTGTGCTGAAAGACTGTGGCTGCTAATTAAAATGGAGCTTTACTAGCAAGTACACAAATTAGATCCTGTCAGTAAGTTTATTCTAACTATTGGTCATTTCTAAATGCCTTTTTAATCCCCTAATTTTTACATTAAAATTCAAAAGCCTAACAATCTTAATCACCCCTACATCAAATTCATCATTAAGAACAGGAAGCCAGATGGTATAATTTTGATTTACCGGACTTCAGCGTGAATTAATGTACTGAGTGCCGATAATGAATACATCAAACCTGATATTGCAGAAACCTATGAATCTGGCATGTTAAATTAATAACACACTTTGCACAATGAAAGCATGTAAGCTCATATAAAACTGAGGAGTAATGGTCCCTTTTATTTTAAATGGTCTTTATTAGCCTGCAGTTTTGACTCCTAAAAAAAAAAAAAAAAAGAAAAAAAAAGAACACTGGTTAAGAAAGTTCTGTCTGTTTCATATCTGTTCTTTTTCATGTAAGCATGAAATGAAATTAAAATAGTAATCCACCTGAGTACAAACTTTATTGTTCTGAAAGATATTTTGGTAGAGAAAGGCCTGCAATGAACTGACTGAATCCATTCCATTCATGTTGAAATTATGGTTAAATTTTGACTGGCAAGCTGAAATTCACTTATCCCAAAATGTTGCAGTACAATGTTGTTTACTACATACGATAGTTATTCCTTGCATGGAGTATGTAATGAATTGCACAGATTATTCTGATTTCTTTTTTTTATCCTTTTCTTTCTAATGTGTGTTGTTTCTTGTTCCAACATATTTTTGCACTGTATGGTGAATATGAAGCTGAATAATATTTTGTTGGAATGAAAGGTCAGGAATTGATTTTACTGAAAAAAAGAGCAATCAACACATTCAGAAATAATTTCTATATTAAAAAAATACAAATTAAAAAAAATCAGATAGGTAAGGACCATCCCTACCACGTTTTCTGATTATCTAGCTGTTACGTAGCATGGAGATGGAATAGAGATTACCATTTCTGAAAGAAAATTGATGGATAGCAATTTTTAATATTCCAGAACATTTGAACTAGTGAGTAGCTTGTGTTCTAGCACTGAGAGGTTACACAGAGCTAAAATTATTTAAATACATCACTTCTTAGCATATAATTTTACATTTACATAGCGTAAATCAAAAATATGGCAGTTATTACATATTCTGGTGGGCCTATGGCTACAAGACCTGGCTTAATTCCTCTTCACACCAAAGACAAAGTTGCCTTTGACTTTAATGACAGCAGGATTGGGCTAAAATCCTTACCTGGAGGATCTGCAGATTCTTTTTCATATATAAGCCAGAAAGGCAGCATGAGAGTCATCTCGTGTTTTGGAAACCACAGACTGCTCTAAAAGCATTTAGAGAGTTAGAAGATTCCTAGTCCAGGCCTGAGCAGGATAAAGCTAACTCAGTAGGTTAACATGAGCATAAACATTTCCCCGATTTTATTATGTCTCTCAATCTCTGCACAGTAAATGTTTCAACAGTCTCAGTGTAGCTGTAGGAAATATATTCAGTACAGTGAGGGCAGGATAATACAAGGGAAAACACTGCAAAACTGAATTAGGTGCTTCTTTCCACCTAGCTTTCCTTATTGCATGAGTATGCTCTTGCACTTACCACTATGGCATATAATTCGTATTGTTTAGAGATAAACTGGTAAGATTGATTACTAACAAAACAAGTGGATTTGTCTAGAGAGGATATAAAACTCCTCTTCTGCCTCTTCTTTATATATTTTAGTGGTTTTACCCTTCACTGAAGTAGTACTTTACTAACATTTGTGAGGAAGGAGGAAGATGGTTGTTCCCCAAAAAAAGAAATTTATGCTGCAAACTGTTCCAGCAACTTGAACAGAATAAGTCAGTTGTTCCTGGATGGAAATGTTTCTCACTCTTAAATCACTAGCTGAAGCTCATTTGACAAACCTATTATAAAATGAATAAATGTAGCTCTGTGTGATTTGTCCATTGTCAACATGTTAACACACTTTATTTGAAGGTAGATTGATGAAGGGTGGCTGAAGGAGTTTACCCTACTGAGTTAAAGAATAGAAAACCCTTTTTTCTTAGCATTTTTCTTTTTTTCTTAGAAGTTCACAAGAGTAGATATACAATTATCCTCGACTTGCTGATGCAAAGGAACAGAGCATTTAGTTTCTTGTCACTGTCTCTGAAATTCCTAAAGGTACAATTAGCATTTCATTTGACATAATGTTGAAAGGTTCATAGATTGATCTTCCCTAAAATGCAGCAAGAATTTTTTGAAATGCAAATTTTGACATTTATTAACTTTTATTCCAGATCTGTTTATAGACTGTAAAACTGTGCATACATTTAACTCAAAGAAGCTAAAAGGACAATGTTTAGGTGGATACTCTGTGTTATAATAAAAGTCTATTTTATTGTTTCAACAATGAAATTTTTATTATCAGAGATTTATGATATCAGCACAGCAGTTTTTACTGCATGATTCACAGTGTTTTTATAGATGTATATTCAACAAAACAAGGAGAGAAATTGTACTGCAGTGCTCTCTCTCAGGAGTGCATTTCCCCATTGAAATAATGTCAGCAGTTTTCCACCTTCAAAGCCCTATGTTTTCAAATCAATTAACAATTCTAATTGTGCTGGAACAGTTGTTCACTTAGCTTGGCAAATGGGACAGGAAACATTATTTCCTTTCTTTGCCTAAAATGAAGACTTTAATCTTCTGAGCCATATTTAACATATAAAAAACACACAACCGAAAAGTTAGGCAGTTTGGAAACTCACTCAATTGTAAATGTTGTTTTTCTCAGGCCTTGGTAGAAGAATGGTGCAAGAACACTACAGTTTCCCCTCTGGGTGCCAGCAAACCATCTTAGGATTCATTCTGAATATTTCAAGTGAGATTTGTATCTATCTGGACAGCTGTAAGAGTTATTGCTTTTGCAAGATGGTAAAACAAACACTGATTCTGACCAAACTAGAGATACCAGAATGCAGATCTGTATCATGTTACACAAGGCTGACATAAAGTAAGTAATACAACATGCCAGAGCCAAGACTTAAAGGCCAAATTTACATTCCATTTTATTTATATACATATATATTGTGTACTTGGATAGGGGCATAGTGAAAGATATAATTACTGTGACTTCATGCAGAGACTAACGTCTAACAGTTAAATACTCCTTTTTCTTCTGCAAACCCCAAAGAGATTTACCAGATAGGCAAAATAACATTACCCGATTTAACAGCATAGAATCATGCAACAAGCCCTTTCCAGCATTAAAGGATCTTGTAGTTGAACATCATGCATAGTGCTCTATAGTAAACAAATGAGATTACTCTAGCAAAAAGAAAAAAAGAGAAAAAAAAAAGAATAAATATGAATTTAAGGTTTTATGTTTTCATTACACACATTACTCAGAAGGTCACAAAAACAGTAATAATGTGTATTGCTTATATCAAGAAAAGTACTCAGTACAAATTATCTTCATGAAGGATCTTGTGAGCATTATAACAACAAGTGTTATTCACCTCAGTCCTAACCTTGTGTAGGAACTTGCCAAGATCATGGCTATACTTTGTGGGTGAAACTCCTGGGTGGTTAGAACATCTTTTTTACCACAAATGTAGACACGTCTTAGTGTAATCTAAGCAGTCTTCACATGCATAGCATTCCTGTAGGCATTTTTTCTAACATGATACTTATCCAAATCTGTTCCAAGAAAGAGCTAAAACAACAGTTTTATTTCCATGGTTACTTTTTCCTTCTTTTCTTTTCTTTTTTTTTTTTTTTTTCTTGTGGAGTCATTTAAACTTCCGCACTATTTATTTGTTTGCTTGTGTGAAGGAGCATTTAGATAGGCCATCAAACTTAGGAATTAATTAGGTATTCAGGGTTTGGAATTGAGCTTCTTTAAGTACACATAGATTGCACATTTTTTTCCCACCTCTTCTGTTTAACACTGATGCAATTGTGCACCCTCATGACTAACCTTAATTGCTCACTGTTGAGATGGACAATACTTTCTTATTGCACAATTTTAATTATTCACTGATTAGGAAAATGTCTCATTTGTGGCATCTGCTAAAGGAATGGCATAATACAAAGATATCAGTTCTAGTGTCATTGTTAGGTTTCTGACTCAGAGGCTGAAACTTGACCCAAAACAGAGTGAAAGCTAGATGAAGTTCATCAGAAACTATGGTCTCTTGGCGTGGTGAAGAAAAGGCTGTGTAAAACAAGTGGATAATGGTCAGTACCTACCTACCATTCACAAAATTATAATAGTATGGATTTAGATGGGGGTTTTTTGTCTACCTTATCATCATACACCTCACTGGTGAGCTTCGTATCTATTCCCTATTTTGTAAATGTTTAATTAAGCCAGACATTATTCAGGGTACTTAGTCACTGTGACTACAGCATCTAAATTCAAGAAAACCTGCTGGCCATCCAAGACTGCCAAATCTTCACTTTTTCTGTCCCCTCAGTGGTGATGAATAGTCACAACACCTAAACTAGGTAATGATAGGAAACAGTGTTAGTGTGATTTGTTCAGTGATTTTGTCTAAGCTGATCACAGAGATTACAGTAGAATGCAGACACATGTGGGCCACTGCAGATGCATAGACATGTTTCACCCTGGGCGGCTATACTTTTGGAGTAGTATTAGTCCTAAGAACAGACTTAGACACCTAAACTGATACTGAGGAGGAAATAAGATCAAAACAGCACTCTCAGAAATATTCATTGCTCACTGGGCACCTTGATTTATCACTTTCCAAGAAGAACTGGAAGCACACTGTGATGCCCTAGTTCCTGCCTAATATTCCTTTTCATTCTAGAAATGTAGTCTTTTTCTATTTAAGCTTCCTCAGGGCTCCACTCAGTGGGTCTTCATACTGATTTTGTCCCAGTACTACCAAGTTTCCCACAAAATACAAGGCAAATCTTTCTCTCTCTTATTTTCCTCACATCTACTGGCAAGAGCAACCATATAGGCAGTCCCTGTTCTTTCATATCCTCCTGGGAGAAGGTTCTAGTCATAATGACTGTAGCATTTACTAACAGCTCATTTCAGTGGGAGACCCCTGTTTCTTGTCCCTACTTGTTGTCACATTGATGGGTTTTACATTCAACAATCATTGGCCAAAATGCCAGATAGTTTTGCAATCAGAACACAGAATTACTAAGCAGCCCTATTCACCAGGCTAGAAAGCCATATTTCCAGCTTGCTTTTCCTTTCTGGCCCAATGAATCTCAAATCCACCTTTGCACCGCAAGGCATATCTTATAATCAGGTTAAAAAGAGGGCAATTTCTTCCAACAAGTATTTAGCTTTTCAGACTGAAGTTCTGCAACAGAAATGTAAAAAAGGTTGTATCCCAGAAGCTAGTCTTTTTTTCCCACTTTCATTCAGCTAGTGTAATACATTCTGTTATCCCTTTTTTCCTGCACAATTTGTTAGGGAGAGTGAACAATGCTCCTTCCCCAGACTAGATCTGTTCTCCTAAATAAAAGGTAACAGTAGAGCAGACTTTGACACTGAATCCTTGCTGACCACACTGTTTAACTCTTAGTTTATTCCCTACTTATGCTGCATGCAAGGTAAATCTGATCTAGAGCAAACTAGTTCTAAGGAGTATAAAATCTGCCAGTCAGCTTGGTGGCCTCAAAGCCAGAGACTGGTCCTTGGCCCTTTTTTATTTGCTGGTACAGAAACACCCAAACTAGCTGCAGTGCTCTCCTGTAAGAAATAGGTTTGAGAAGTGTACTATATCAATAGCTACACAGAGGTTTCTTTTTATTTTAATAGGAAGGAAAGACATCATTAAACTCTTTGGAAAAAAAAGATGGAGGAGCTCTTCTTCAAAAATCAATTTTGCCATGAAGTTTCTGAGGTGGCACAGTGCCTTTCCAAAGGCCTCCGTAAGATATCTCAACTTAAGGAAGGCATGAGTCTTCAGCTGACTTTTGTCACTGGTGTTTCTCGCTTAAACATCTCTATAGCTGCTCTGGGTGTATCCCTTTGAGAAAGGAGAGTATCTCAAGCACATAATGCAATGTTGCTAATTCTGTTCTGGAGACACTGCTAAAGGTCTGGAACTTTGATATTTGTCTCTGTCCTTTACCAAACCTAATGTCACAATTTGACCCTGAACAAACCTCTTCAACCTACAAGCTGCAGCTTGTACAGAAGAATCTGCCTCTCATTTGCACCTCTGGAGAAGAACAATCTATTCACTTCTGGTATGCTACAAAGTTTATTCTCTTTTGGTCAATTCTCAAATGTCTATAAGAAGATTATCTAGGTTATGGATTGTATGTGTCATGCTTTTAAAAAAAAATTTAAATCCTTTTGCGACCTCTATCCATGCTGATAGTCTCTTAAAAGGTAAATATACTAAACAGAATGTGTTAGCATTTACCATATGTGTGTTTTGTTTTTTTCCATGCTTCATTTGGTTATACTGTCCCCTCCTTTCTCACTGTTCTTGGAGATTTGACAGTATTTATGCTTAAAATCTACTGGTATAGAGTTACATGTTGTTTTTTGTTTGTTTGTTTTTTAATCTAAAGTACCATGAACACCTGCACCATAAAAACAGTCATCATGATTTGGGATGGCTTATTCTTGACCATTCTTTGCCCTCTCTGGTGTATAATTCATTCCTGCTATTACCTTTTTTTTATTATTTTTTTTTTTTATTCTTTGTACCTGTGAGCAATTGATTGCTTTTGATAGAAGACTTGATTGATGTTGTCTTGGATAGATATCTGAGCTTTTTGAATCTTTTTTTCAGTGTTTTTACTGCTTCATACTGTGGTAATTGTATAACACTTAAATATTATGTGTGCCTGAGACAAGATTAAATAAACAAATTAAGTGTGGTATGAAATGTTATCTACCTTTGTTTTTCTTTGCATATTTTGGTTTATTTAATGAATAGTTTGCATTTTTCAACTGATATTTGTTACGTTTATAATAATACTTTGGGGATTTCTATCCTGAATGTTTTGGGTTTTCTTTATATGAAGTATTGTATGACACTTATTCCAACTAAGTTGATTATTTTTCCTGACATTTATTTATTATAGTTCTGTGTAACTGAGATACACTTAGTAAAAATAGGATGATAATATGCTTATTGATCTTATTTTAATCCTTCAGTTTTATCTTACAATATGGAGTTAGAAAAATTATTGGTTTCCCCTTCATTACCAATTCCAAAAAGTCTTATCTAATGAAAATATTTTATTTTTTTAATGGACTTTTAGATATTTAATATCAATTCAACAACTGCATTTCTGGACCTCATACACAAACATGCAAGTGTCCAAATATTCAGAGAATATGAAACTTAATGAACTTAATATAACCTCTCCACCTTGTGTAAGACTTATTTTCTCAGAGGAACTACAATAGTTGCTTGGATAATGATTACATTAAAAAGTAGATTAGAACAACAAAAAAAAGAGATTAAAACCTGTCATTAGGTATATAGTAAGTGGTTTTAATCCAGTTGAAGCTGATTTGTATTTCTATTAAATAGAGTTTATGTCATGTTCATCATATCTGTGAAAGCCTTTTCTATTATTTTCTCTATTTTGCCAATTTATTAAAAGACTATGGTAGTAGTTTTCATGATTTAATATTCATATTGCACATGCTACAGGGCATCCATGCAGCAAAAAGCATTTTCTATTAAACATATAAGCATACTTTCAGTGTCATATCTAGGAATAGAGACTTGAAATTCTGGCCCTGAGGTCTGATACAATGCACCCTGTATAAAACAGTAACCACTACACATTATTTGAAATGATTCGACTTAATTTTCCTTTAAGAAGTACTCTAGATACCATGCTAAAGCATTTTCATTTCGCCTATTTTAATGGTTGAAAAACTGAGGTAGAATATTACAAAAAAACCCATGTCAGTTGTCCCAAGAGAAGTGCCCAAAGACAATGAGGAGTTATGTTTTTATACCATGGCATACTTCTCAAGGGAACTTGTTCAATGGCTCTACACAGTGAGTTCAGCAGCATCTTCCGGATTCCTTCTCTTTCCCATGATCCCTTTGTCAGGCTTTTGCAAGGGTGTTTCCCTAGACTTTGTTTTGGATGCAGCCTCAAAGTCAGTGTTTGTGAGAAAGAGTGAGGAGTTTTTTCAGTTGAATTGCTTTGCTGAGTATTAATTCTGCTACTTAACAAGTATGTTCACATGTGTGTAGGGAATTTAGTCAGTAGCTTGTACTAAAAAAATCAAACATTCACCAACATTTTTTGTTTCTCTCATTAATCATGCAAAATGTTAATAATGCAATTATGATATTATGTAAAAGTTATAATGTCGATAAATAAAAATACATAATTTCAGTACTTTATTGAAATGATGGGGGGGGATATGTGTCATATATGGTCCATCCATAACTCTGCAGGGGACATGTGTGTTAGAAGGAGGTGAAGATTGGAGAACTGGGGAGTTTAACTCGATGACCTCTGTTTGGAACTGCTTCTTCCAGTTATACACAGTTCTCTATGTTATACACAGATGATTTAGACTGTGATCCCACAAATATTCACGTTTCCTTTCATTTATTGGAGAAAACTGACTGAATTTCATAAATTCAACCTGCTTGCAAAAGGTTTGCAGGATGAAACCTTCCAACAGGATGAAACCTTCCAAGCGATGGCTTTATCATGGAAATAATGAGACCTTCATTACTTTTTTTTTTTTTTCCCCTTTCAGTTTTTAGATCTACCAAGGGTGCTAAAGTATGTAAGAAACAAACTGGGAAGTTTAATGAGAAAACATACCGATCTTAATTA
>JAAGNO010005809.1:23426-35047 GCA_033439905.1 Ceryle rudis | reverse complement strand
AAAATAAAGCTATATATAACCTTTCACTACTGAATTGCTGTATATAACAGGAGTGCGGAAACTTTGCACCTGTCAGTTCTGGCTGATTTTCAAAATTGTGTGCAAGTGTCAAAAAAATGACCTGCCAGTCTGTGCTAGTGATTAAGGTCCCACTCAAATTCTTCAGTGATTTAAAAGGGTGTTTATCCTTGAAGGGTTATTTCTGTTTGAATCTGTCCATCTCATACCTAGCATGTGAAATGTTTACTGTCTGAATTAGGGATAAAATGATTGCTCCAATGACAGTAGCACAGCACTGTCCATTTTGTGGGCAGTCTAAAATCACACAGGATAAAATACTGACCCTATTGAAGTCAGCGTGAGTTTTGTCATTGATTTTCAAGCTGAATTATTTCTGTTGATTTGCTGTATCTACTGATGAGCTGTATGAAAATGGTCAGGTGTTTTTTCTGGGGATCAAGTTTTTCCCTGAGGAAACAATGCACTTTTTCTAACTTTAAGTGCCAAAGAGACATGCCCAGGCTCGGCTTCCTAAATTCTGCATAAGTCACGGAGAGAGAGAGAGAGATGGGATCCACAGTCCTGTTGAGAGGGTGATTCAGAGCAAGTATGTTAACCTCTTTCTTCAAAGTCTCCTCTGAAGAAGTGTATTTCTTTTCATGTTTGTTGAACATACAGCAAGCCTGGGAAAATCACAGACGTTAGTTAGATGCTGAGGTTGGACAACAGAAACAGTATCTTCAGCCAGGGGATTTTAGCTGTGTATTTAGGGATGTCACATGGCAGGCAAAGAGCCATCCTCAGTGTCTGTGAAGAGATGAGCAGGTATTTCACATCCCTTGCTGCAGCTTGAAAATGGGATTAGTCAATTTTCTTAGCTAAGGATGAGAAATTTATTCTATCCAGAGAGATAAAGACCTAGATGAGATAAATGAAGGTCAGTGTCATCTACTCAGCTTCATTTCTTTACTTGGCAGGCTGAAGGAAGCCATGACATTAAGTTCTGTGATATGCTGGGAATAAGAGCTGATGAGGCTGGTGAGGCCTCTTGTCCTACTGTATATTGAAGACATTCTAATAAAATAATTTTGGTGTGTGTGTTTACATTAAAGAAAGACAGTTATACCAGTTACACAGAAACCAACTGTTTATCTAGCAAGCTACTGAGCTAGCTACACTATACAATAATACTGTAAGTCACTGCACATACTGAGGTCTGTTCAAAGAATTCAGTGCCCAGAGGCTTTTAAAATCAGTATTCATTTAAAACATGTATCTCTGCAATGCAATCTGTCTGAAGTAGGAGGGATAACTTCCTAACAGAGGTTTTCAGATACTGAAAATGCTTGAAACACTTAGGAATGCTCTACAGGCCCACACTTAAGAACGACTCATAAATGTCTTAACATTAAACACTTAACATCCTATTTTAGCTGCAGAAAGGGACAACGGCATGAGTCTCATCTTTCCCCTACCTTCCTCTACACTGAACAAGAGTTATGTATTTACAGGAGCAAATAAATACAGAGTCAATGGGTGAAATCATGTTCGCTCTGAATAGGAGAATGGTCCACCCCTTCAGCAGGACCATGCCTTTATCTAACAGGTTTAGAAATTTGAAAAACATATTCCCTTGTGGGACTTGATTTAGAAAGTGTGAGTATTTCGTGCATGTGAGCCCTAACTTGCATTTCCTGTTCAAAAGAGATTTGGGCATTGTGGTTTCTCCTATCCCCCCCCTTCTTTTTGTTTTTTTTTGGGGGGGGGTGGGGGGTGGGGGGGTTGTAAGAAGGGTCTTTTTTGGTCCTTCTTTCTGAAGAGGAGTGATCTACATGCATCATCAACATATAAAATCAAGAGCCTTTGAGCTGAAAGAAATAACTAATTTTGCCCACCACTTTCTCCAAACCCTGCTGGTTGACATGGATTGTGTCAAATTATTATCTTAGATGAACACCTTCATCAACATGCAGCTTGTTTCCTTGGGTTGTGCTTTGATTTCTTAAATCTGATACAACTTGTACAGCACTTACAAGGTTTTATGGGAGAAGGGTTTGGTCAGATTTATGTCGGCTTCTTTCTCCACATGCTAAAATGATATAAAATAAAATCAAGTACAAATCTGTTTTATTATTTGAATAATGTTGCCTTCAAACAATGTAGACTTTAACCATGTTCTAGACACAACTAATAGAAATCATGTAAAGTTTCTGCTTACAAATTTCCTTTAGAAAACATTTACTGATTATACCTGAGTTGTTTTTCTACGACACTGCAAAGACAAAGCAAATGCTGATTAAAGCAATTAAAACTTTCCTTTGTTTGCAGAAAAAGATGTATTCAGATACGGCTTTTTTTTTTTCTTTGTAGACATCTTAATAAGCACCAGCAGATTGAAATGAAATCTGTCATCAGTTATATTTTCTCTTAGACTAACTGTCTGCTTCACATACATATTAAGAAAGATTTGTTACCAAAGCTTCCTTATATGTTTTCTATTTGTTGCTGTAAAATGGTAAATGTTGAAATAACACTAGATCTATCAATCTGATAATATAATGCAATACATCTGACAGCTGAAGAGAGGAAAAAATGTAATGACTTATATAGTATTTGGAGTAGTGTATTTTTTTGTTGTTACGTTTTTCTTCAAAAACACAACTGTGCTGTTTGGGTGTCTGCCACCACGGAGAGATATAAAGCATTATTGTGGATGGAGGTTTCAGCTTTAGCAGAATATAAATTAACTGCCGTGTAAATATAAACATCAATTAAGTTCTGTCACTTGTTAAATATTTATTTACTAAAATGATTTAAGCAGAAAAGCTTGCTGAGGGGAAAATTGTCTGCTTCTATCTATACACTGCTGGTACCTCTTAGAAGCCTGCTTTGTTTCTATTGTTTCTTTATTTATAGTCTGTTATGTGCGGTTGCAGAGGTTGATATTTCAAGCAGTTGAAAATTTAAGATACATTTCTCACCAATGTTGAGAAGTATTAGGCATGTAAGTCCCATTAATGTTAATGGGAATTAAGTAGATAAATACATTCTTGCATTAGTGGATAAGTGGACTCCCATTTTCTAAGGCGATGCAGACTTCATATGTGCAACCAGAACATGGTGGTGCATGACAAGGTAAGATCAGTGCCTAGATACAGAGGGGAAAAATAAAACATCCAAAATATATTTATCCTTTTATTTTCGTTATCACATCAGAATAAACTGTCAATAGCTTTCAAAGGATGGTTAGGCTTACACAAACTCACTGGGAAACATTGTTAAGTTGCATGGTCTTTTTCCATGGCCAAGAGATATATGAAGAGACATTTATGACACTCAGTAGCCCCTCATTTCTTTCTCATATTAACAACATGATTCAAAAATGGGTTTCTTTTCACTTCTGTTGTCATAAAATAAGCACTTCAGAATAAAGTCTCATAAAAGTTAAGAATGAGTCATTTTATAGTACTGGAATACCCACATGATCTTTTTTCTTTTTTTTTTTTTTTTTTTCCCCCGAAAAGAATAATTATGTTACCCTCATTTACCCTTTGTGTTATACTGGATCTCATCTTTATTTGGCTCAGGCAGACGAGAATTATTTCAAGAAACATTTTCTTTAAATGTCGATACAAAATGCAGAAAAGGAACCTAGTCCTATTCTGTAAATACAGAACAACTGGAATCAAGAGTCCCACATTGAAACTTTCTGGTCAATGGCATGGTTTAGGGACACAGTTTAGCAGTGGACATGTAGAATAGGGTTATTCGTTGGACACAACAATCTTGAAGGTTTTTTCCAACCTAGATGATTCTATGATTCTATGACTTCACTTTATTTCAGATCAGGTTTAAAATACAGAATGCTTCCATCTGGTGTATAAAAATGAGTGAGATCTGATACACAGACATAATAAGACAATAAGTAGTTCTAAATAAGCATTATAATGTTAAACTTCATGAGCAGAAAACCAGTTCTTTGGAGCCTCGTGGAAATTTTAAAAGGCAAATCAAATTTTTTTAAGCACTAACTGGTTTCAAGACTAGGCACATACTTACTTGTTTTTTTATGTACACTCATAGCCAAACCAGTATGTACAAACTGCACCAAAAAACTTTAAGTGGTCATTGTTAAAAGGCCTAAGAGGTACGTGCCCAGTCACCATAAATACTAATTCTCAGAAGTTCTTTTTGCATTCCCATCTAAATTTTCAATAATGATAGCGATCACACAAACCATTTCAAAATCCTAATCAAATGCCTTCTCAATGCATTCATAAAATGAAATGCTGATGCAGCACATTCTATGTAATTGAGGTACACTTAAACCAGGAAGTCTGCTTAATCAGGACGTATCCCTGGGAACAATTTAAGTCCAATGATACTTAATGCCAATGACTATGCTTAATGGGGATGGCAATTCTGCTTAATTACTCTATCTTCCAGTGATCGAGCAGTTTACAGATGTACACTTTTAAATAACTGGGACTGATTTTGTTATGTTTTGTTTTACTAAATGCATTTTAAGTAAATGTGATGAATTGCATGGAATAACACTTGAAAATGTTTATCTCTGTAGCAAAAAAAAAAGGCCTTGTAGCATTAAAAAAACTATTGGGAGCAAAGCAGAAGGAGATATGCTAGAAATATGTTAACTGAAAACAGTAGTGTTAGAGGAAGTGAAAAGTCTATTTTGTAGGGTTGCTTGGGGGTTTTTTGTGAAACCCATAAAACAAGTTTTATTGGAAGAGGGCTCCAGAATTCAGTTTTGAATCTAAATCAGTCTTCTGGACCTTCAAGTGTCAAAAGATGGGGCAGCAAACAAAGAGTGCAACCTAACAACAAGGCCATAGGAGTCAGCACAAAAAGCAGCAGATACAGCACATCCACGATGTGCATATTGTGGAGGGCAGGAGGAGACATCTCTGAGGTGTCTTTCTGGGTGTTCATAACAAGATCCTCTCATATATAAGGTGTGTCTTGAAAGAAAGCAGGAAGCAACATGTTTAATGTGTAGCTACGTTCAATGAAGACCAGTGTGCAACAAAGAGGTGCTCAATCACCTGAATTTCTACCCTGGTAGGGTAGAAAACTTCCAGGACAGATGCTAAAGAGAGACATGGTACTTGAGAAAAGGGTCCGAATCCTACTCAAGACTAGTCACATCTTTAGCCACATCGTGGAAATAAAGTGGAATGTAATGTGTCCCTCATAGGTACCTAATCTAGCAGCTGTATGGAATTGCTAATGAACCGTGTATTTGATCTGCATCAACTACATTACGAAGAACGTGTATGTTGAAAAGGTAGGTGAGATTATTATCATTGTACATATGGTTGAGGGTCATAACTGTTAATGCTTAACAGGACTGTTGTGCACCTGTATGCAGCATACCAAAGTTTTCTAGCCTTGGTATCAAATCAAGTAACTCAAATGCGAGTCAGTGGGTTTTTGTTAGAGCAGCTCAGCCATGTAATGCCTTTGTAAAACAGGGAAGTTCAGTGCTGTGATTAGGTAAACAGACAGGCTACTAGTATGCAAAGAAAGGCTTAGAAGGATATAGTGATCTGGTGAACAACTATAGACACCAACATTGCAGGAGGAATTACAAATCTTGAAAAATCACTGGTTTTTTTACAGTGGACTCTGCATACTGAAGAAATATTTCAGTTATGACAGCTGATAAGCATATTCATCAACTTTAAATTTCACCTGCTTAAACCTTTTAAAAACCTTTGAGTAAATATAATGCTTTTATGAAAGTAGGATTGTGTGGCTAAGAAAAACATAATGCTGTCATGTTTCACATCACTGTCTGCATATAGGTCTGCAAATGGTGCTTAGTTCTCATCCTCAGCACCCTGTCCATCTCTTACCATGTCCTATGATGAGACTGAAGTTCATGCCAAATTTAGTGTGGTTTCTTTATTATCTGGAGAATTAAAAAAAAAAAACTTGCTATGGTCTTTAAAAAAGTAAAAATGCAGTCATGTTTTGCTTAATACTGTACTTCCTTCCACTATTTCCTATTTAGCAGCCACAACACAAACTCTTAAAGATGGAATTTAAAATATGACACTCTGTCAAGGCTACAAAAATCCTGAATAATCTGTAGCAAATCAACAACTTCCATATCATTAGCAAAGGAAGGTGGTTCAGACTTGTTGAACCCTAGTTATTATAGGCTTGAACAACTCCTGATAGAGAGGAGAGATAATCATGATTATGCAGGCAAGCACAAGTTAAGTAAGGCTGACTCCTGCTCACTGCAAATCTAATTGACAATTTTGTTGCCCTTCTCTGGCTATGTAAGAAGAGTAGTGAGGTCAATGGTAATGACATGTCTCATGGTTGGAAAATGCCACCCACTTGGTTTCTTTTTACAAGGCATTGATTTCAAACTTCTAAGCTCAGCTTTGTTACAAGGAAAGATTTTAAAGAGCCTCATTGAGTGAATTTTCAGCTTTTGAAAGGTGACTGGCTGACAACTGCAGAGACTGAAATGCTCTGTTTTCACAGAGGAGGTGGTGTACCTTTGCACTTCTTCTTTCAGTAGTACACCATCAGTTCAGTGTCCACTTCCTCATGTTTACGTATGTACTTCAACCTTGATCTTTCAGGGTCATCCCTAGGCTAAAGGCTTCTACTAATTCAGAAGACTTATAAAAAAGGCCCCTATTAATGACATTTGCCAAGATTGTTAGAATTTTTTTCAATATTGCTTATTTTAAAGAAATAAGAATATAGCTTTCTTGTTGTGATCATCATGATTAAAAAAACCCAAGCAGAATAGAAACAATTCAGTCAAGCATCCAGATATCTGTGTAAACAATTCTCAGAACTAGCACACTTGAACAAATGAGTCTCCTACTGCCCTACAAGCCAGGAAAGCTCCTTGAATTCATACCGTATAAAATTCTGTTTATTAAGTAAGAAAGAGACTGAAACAGAAACAGTTTCTCTGATAGCAGAAAATGGTAAGAAAATGTCAGTTATACTGCAGCCATTAATAAGACTTTCTAGCAAATATTCATTAACCAATTTCTGTATACACTTAGTAATATTTATAAGCCATATGGCATCAGAAGAACGGAATATTCCTCATTTGCTGAAACTAGACCCATGTTTAAGAGTGACTTACATGTACTTTGTTGCTACCTAAGATGCACGAGAAAGATAAAAGATAAAGGTGTTAATTTTTTCCCTACCTTTATGAAAGAGAATTAAACCTTGACATTTCTATGGTTTTCTTAACCCCTAGATGACTTTAGAGTCACTGCCTATGGACATGAGACAGCCTCAGAGTGATAGGGTGTGATAGGGTCAAATTGCAATGGATTCCATGCCTTGACACTTTGGATTCAGTAGGCATTCAAACACTTGTGAAACTTACCAATTAAAAGCCTGTTTTTTCATCACTGGCTATTTGTAATCACACAGTGTAGTATCACCCTTCAAAGAGCACTAGACAGCTTGTAAGCAGGGGTGATGAACTTTTTGTATTTCTTCTCAATTTATAAGTTTTACAAACATTTACTAATGTAGAACTCTTCCACTGGAAATTTGATTTAGCTCCAGACTGTACACCCACATTTAGGTGTGCAAAGATAGATGGTTATGTGTAAGCTAAGTCTGTGACAAAGCAATTGATGGAATCTAAAATATGGCCAAAGGCAAAAGTTGTCAAATCATAAATGTTTAGAATTATTTAAGATGCCTCATAGTATCTGAGACAGTCACATATGCTGTTATATAAAGCACAGAACCTGTGGAAAACACACTGTCCTGAAGTGGTAGATAGACACTGGATGGAGAAGTTAAGTCATTTCAAATGGTATGAGTTATTTCTGTTTCAGTAACAGAATTAATCCACTTTCAGGACATCTCTAGGTCTTTGTGAGTAGCTTTTCATGTCCTACAAGATGATTTCAGATGAATTCCTCAAATAATGACACTTACCTTAAACAGATAAATTCATATGTCCACTATCTGAAGCTAAAGTCCATACTGGTTGTCTAAAGTTTAGGTAAAATTGTCTAATTGTCAAATACTTGTCTACAAGCAATTTAGAATCATGTCTGAACCCAGTTAGCAAATATGCTTCCTTGCACTAGATAAAAAGAAATGTGAGAGGAGAGAGACTTTCTCTCACTTTAGTTCCCTGACCATGTCATAAAGTAAGATTTCTATCCCATCTAACAACTCAAAAAAGTGAAACTTTTTACTCTGTATCACATTGAGTATTTCCACACTCCATCTCGAGTCGGTGGAGATGTTGTAGGTATTACCAAAAATTACTCTTTTTGTAGAAGGTTTGCAATCCTGTCTGGTGATGTCTGCCTCTCCCCATCTTAGATTTAGAGAATTAGCAGTAGTATCTTTGCCCAATACCTTATGATACCTGGACTTCAGTACCTGACACTGTGTCCATAAGATCCTCGTAGACAAGCTGTTGATGTATAGCATGGATGAGCAATGAGATGAAAACTGGCTGAACAAGTGGTGGTGATCAGAAATGCAAAGTGTAGTTGGAGGCCAGTAACTGGCAGTGTATGTCAGTGCTCTATGAGGGGACTAATCTTGTTAAAGATCACCATCATTAGTGATCTGAATAGGATAGAGTGTACCCTCAGCAAGTCTGCAGACAACACAAAACGGAGAAGTGGCTATTACACAAGAGGGTTGTGCAAAATATGCCCAGTAGGTTCAGTGAGGTGGTCCTTCCCCTCTACTCAACGCTGATGAGGCATCACACCTGGAGTATTGTGTCCAGTTCTGGGCTCCTCAGTACAAGAGGTACATGGACACATTGGAGAAAGTCTAGCAAAGGTCCATTAAGATGAAGCATGGGGAAAGGGTGAGAGATCTGGGACTGTTTAGCTTGGAGAAGAGAAGGCTTGGGGAGATCCTCTATAAATACCTGAAGGGAGGGTACAAAATGGACAGAGCTAGGCTCTTTTCAGTGGTGCCCACTGACAGGACAAGAGGCAATGGGGCACAAACTGAAATACAGGACATTCAATCTGAATGTCAGGAAAAGGGTTTTTTTACTTTAAGGATAACCGAGCCCTGGTTCAGGTTGCCCAGGGAAGTTGTGGAGTCTCTATCTTTGGCAATAATCAAAAGCCATCTGAACACGATCCTGGGCAACTGGCTTTAGGTAGTCTTGCTTGAGCAGAAGGGTTGGACCAGATGAACTCTAGAGATTCCTCCCAACCTCATCCACTCTGCGATTCTGTGATTATAGCAGTTGTCAAAGATCTGAGCAACTTACATTCAATCCTTCCTGTACCTGTTTTAAAATAAAGAACCTGGATCTTCCAAATGAGAATAAGCTGCTACTTAGGAAAGACTTTGAGACTCTGTACTTTAGGATTAGTTACAAAACCTTCTATATGCTTTAAATACTACAGCCAAGGTTGCAGGGAGATAAACACAGGTCTTTTAACAGTGCACTAATTCTCTTTTGAATCACTCCTTTTTACTCTGTGCCTTTTAGACTGTGCTTGTATGTGCTAAGAAATTTATATCAATAAACATGCTTGCAAGGTTTCTTTTATAAAGTGCATAATTTCACTTCTTGCTTTGAATAAAGGGAGGTGCTTATCTGCACTGCCATGGGGAAAGAGCTGTGACTCAGAAGTTCATAATCATTCCCTTGAATCTGTCTTTTGTTATACTTTATAACAGTGCAAACCAATTTTCCCAGCTCACAACTACTAAAGTCCTGAGAAGACATAGCAACTTTACTCATTCCCAATTTGTTCAGACCCTGTCCCTGTAGCTGTGGGCAAAGGAAAAAGCAGGAGTTCTGAAGAGCCTTAAGTAACTCTCCAGGCAAGATAAAAAGATGGTCTGTCCGTTTTATCCACCATGTGATTACATTGCATGGAAAATCTCTATTTTAACATTGTTAAAATCCCCAAAAATTCAGATAAGGTTTCATTTTGATTCTAAACTCCAATGAAAATGGTCTCCTGTGGATACTGGACAAATTAGCAAATATGCAACTGAAAGACAGCTCAGAATATAGATGTGCCTATAAGCACCTAGGAAAACTCAGGTGACTCCAGGGTTCTGTGCCAGGTGAGGAGGGGTTCATACTATTCTTATACAGAATAACAGAATGCTTATTTTATATCTGCAACTCTGCCAACTCTTCTTGTACTTTAAACTCCAGTCCTGAGGTCATGTGAATGTGCTTAGATTTCATTTTAAATGGAAAAAGGAAGTTTCTAGCATCATAATTGAATAGAAAGCTTGGAAAAAAAAACTAACACCAAAAAAAAACCCAAACCCAACCAACCAAACAAACAAAAAAAACCCCAACAAAAAACAACAAAACTTTAAAGGCCTAAAACCAAAACAAACAGAGAGATAGGATTAATATTTGTAGGAATGTGTACATTACTTATATATACACATACATATACTTTAACTGGTTCTTAAGACAATCTTTGTTTTCTTTAAGGTCATAGTTCATGACCTTTTAGAGTGTGGGCTGGTAAACCTGTATTTATCAATTTCTGTTGCAGACTTAAAATATGTATGTATAGCTTGTTGATGAATGAACTTCATCCCATACAGTAATTAAATATTACCTTAACAAAACTGTGAAAATCATTCTCCAAATTGCAGTTTCCCAATGTAGTAGAGTGACCTGATTTTGGTTTTAATGGTGTGAAAATCAGAAACTATGGGACTGACAGTATTACAAAAAAAAATCTAGTTTAAAGTTTCATCACTGGAGTCACTCAGAACCTCATCTAACTTCAGCAAATAAAACCTAGGCTGTGCATTTACTAAAATGAAAAAATATATAGTCTACACACATTATTTTATTGTTTAAATGGTCCTCATTCATGTTTCATTTCAATAATATTTCCCCAGCTTGTAAAGCTTATGTTACATTGAGCTCCTCTTTAAATTCACAATGCATAAAACTGCCAGGTGGCCTAATAACAGAGTGCATTAACAGATTGAACTATAAATCAGATGGTTGTGTTCACATACTGTAAAAACACCACCATTTTCTTTCAGATCTGAGTTTGTACACAGATTCCTCAGAGAGTATGATTGCTCTCAAATATTAAAAAAGCCTATGCAGCTCAATTTTAACATTAAGATTGATTTTATATTTCAAACATAAAATTGTTCTCTTCAGTCCTACTAGAAAATGTACACAGTATATGATCTAGTTTTGACACAGTATAGAAAGGAATAGGAAAAAAAATAGTGTGAGTTTGAATTTTTTTGTGGCTCTAAACTGACAATTTGCAGCCTTTGTCAATGGTAACCACTGACAAAAATATGATCTAAAAGAACTGAACCCCTTTAAAAAGCGCCAACAGCAGTCAAAGGTTAACAGTATTCTGTTAAGGTGTATATAATAGTTTCCAGAGAATATATTGACTGGCTTCTTAAAATAACTTTTTTTAGAGTTTCATTTTGGTTTACCTTACTAAAACATAGTAAATTTATTTCCATGGGACCAGAAATACTGAATGAATCTAAAACTGGTACGATTTAATTTTAGAAATCTTTAAGAGGATTTTATTTGTATATATGAATATCTCTTATAGACATCTATGTATAAAAATAAATTAAGCAGAAATTGTATT
>JAAGNO010005809.1:9025-23112 GCA_033439905.1 Ceryle rudis | reverse complement strand
TCATTCTAACTTCTAACTTCTGAAAAAAAAAAATGAAGAATCTCATGTCAAGAAGCTTGAAATATAACAAAAATATGTATATAAAAATAGCAATAAATACATGGTTAGCATTTATGTGCTAAGCCATGTGAGATACCTCTTTTGAGAGGAAATATTTAGAGAAATAAAGCAATAACAGTCTCATTCAGTAAAAGAAAATTATTTTCATCATGTGAGTGAAAACTGTACATCTATACCCCAGAGGCTCTCATCAAGCATAATTTTGTCAGAAGTAGGGCATCAGAAAACAAATAATGGCTATTCAAATAGTGATGAAACAGAATAGCATCTCAGGATGTTAAGATACAGTCTGAATATTTCCTTTATGTACACGGGATATAACTTTCTATGTGCCTGTATATGTAAAAAAAGAAAGACTGGATGCAAATGAAAAAAAAAAGTTTACAATGTGGTTTTTAGAGAACAAGCTCTTAGAGCTTTTTAATATTTAGAGGGGCTGTGTGTAATCTGTCAAAGACCACAGATAAAAATTTTTAAATCTAGATGACCTAAGAATATATTTTTTTTAAAGAGCTATATAGTTCAATTTCTATGTCTTTCAACATTGCTTTAAAAGTCCAGGCTTTTCTGTTGGGCTTTCAGGAGAGACAATGTTATGAAAAAAAAAGAATTATTTAAGATAGTACATTTTTTGGACAGACATGACCAGTTTTGTCCTCACAACCCCTGAAATTAAGTACATTTAGTACATTAAGTACAAGGAGTACATTTTCATTCCTCCGATAGTTTTCACAATGTACAAATGTGCATCACAACACTAAAGATGGAATTAACACCCAAAATTAACCAGCATGAAACTACAACATTGGAAACCTTTTGTAGGGCCTCCTACTTTTAAAGAAAATTCTAGGCAAAAGGAAGTACATATCTGTTCATCCTGTGAATGTAGATAAGAAATCAAGAATGGGATTCATCTCATTCTACCTTGAACATCTAGAAATTATTTGTTTGAGGTACCATACACAATCAAATAGCTTCTTAATTCATTCCTGAGTCTCAGTTCCAGTTCCTTGGTTTATCACATTGTTTCACTTCTAAATTGATTGGTCTGGGGGTTTTTTGATAACTATTTAGTTCCCTCCAAAACAAAATACATATGGTTTTGGTGATAGTTTGTTCCAGTAATCATTCCCAAAAGATAAACTAGGCAAGACTGAGCCAGCCTTGGCTTTCTCTGCTGCATTCAGTTACAAAACTCTTCTTCAGACACTTCTTTACACTCTCCAGCCAGGCCTCAGGCTATGAAATGTACCCTCAGTTTCATGTTATAAACACACCACCATGGTAACCTGCAACACAGGTTTCACATATTTCAAACTCTTTGAAACAGATTAAACAAAAACATAATAATAATATTTTGGGTTCACATGGGTAACACCCAGGGATAGGGGGTCACCTGTTACTAAGTGTGCTGTGGATGGAGACAAGCTGCTTCAATCAAATCTACCCACGAACAGTGTGAAAATGAACCTCGTGAAAGTGAACCTCTTATACCACTTGGCCTGAATAAGTACACTTACTATTGGAGTCCTCAGGATTGTACAGGCCATGTTGTTAGGAGTACAGATAGCACTGGTCTAAGTTGCTAACTCTGGCTTCCATTATCCTCAATGAACTGTAAGCTGACCAGTTAGATATAAGCAATTAACCTGTAAGTACCTAAAATGGTGAGATCAATCCCATTGTCAGTGTAAATCATGACAATATGAGGAGTATGCACCTCAATGAGTATACAATAAACTTTGGGAACTAAAAAATATATTTAAGATTAGAAGAATTACATAATTACTAAAACGTTTTCGAATTACTTAGAAGAAACAGATGGGGAATAAGAGATGCAGACAAGCACAGAATTACTTGCTTGGGGACTGTTCTTGCAACAAGATGTTGATTTTCATTCTCTAAATCCAGAAGCTTTATTTAATTTAGCAGTTCATCCAGTTCTGGTCTCCAGTGTCTTCTTCCATCTACTCAAAGGCATTTTTCTACTAATACTACATTTTAAATAAGTGTTTATAAATCCACTGTGCTGGTTCAGCTCACACAGGCACAGGCTAGGGAAGGTGCTCTGTCAGTCACTGTGCTTCATTTTACTGAATGACTGAGAAAAAGATTAGGCAATTGGGGTGTGTGTCCATACTGTGGATAGAGTAACGTAATGCATGAATGCAGAGACACTGCCATGAAAAAAATAATAAACCTGCTTTTGACCAAAAGATCCAAGTATAAAAGGAGACACCAGGAGCTGAAGCAATCTTACTAAGTGATCATAATACAACCACCAAACTGGGAAATTTGAGTCACTGTTTGTATATCTACCCCATAGATGCACACCTGCTGGCTAAAGGATTGCAATATAAATGCTTTTACTCTTACAAGGTCAATTGTGGTTACTTCTCTTGTTGGGACCCTGGAGCATGGGTTGGAACAGCACAAATGAATCAGGCCTGTAATATGCAGGCTTCAGCTCTTTACCACCGGACTGTACACTGTTGACATCTCTCTTTTGGTTTTTAAAGAGAAAACACTCCCATATAGAAGAAATCAAGGTAAAGAAATCCTAACATTAGAAGTGGACATTAAAACTAATGTATGATAACCTCAGAATACTGATATGTTGAAACACCCAGCCCTGTTACAAACTCTGCTTTTTTGCCCTGTTACAAATTCTGCTTTTTTCCTCATTCTTATAACACTTCACACACCTGTAGCTTTTAACTATGATGTGGGAAATATTTCAGGTTCAAAGGCATCTTAAAACATACAAGAACTGATATTTACAGCTACAAGTGTTGCAAAGTCATGCCCTTTAGCACTGCACAACATGAAATTTAAATAATGATGATCATAAGAAAGCTTAGAACATTGTAGGACAAAGGAAAGGAGCCCAATTCATGAATGCAATTTGCAATTGCTCAAGTCTTTATGGAATTTAACATCTTCATTTTAATTTGCATTTTTACTGTGTACAAAAAAAAAAAAAAGTATTTATCTCAGCACATGTACCTCAGGAAATTATTTTAAAATTCAGTTCATCTACTCAAAATAACCAGCATCCTCAGCATATGCTACTGGATAACTATGAAACTTAAACAGTAGCTGAAGTCCACATATTGTTCTATGAGAAATATTAATTCTCCAATGATACTTTGTTCTTAGCTCATGTCTTCTTTGGTTGCCCAAAAGTCCCTGACCTTTTCTTTTTCTCTCCAGAGTGTGTAATAATTTTGTTTTAAAGCAGCTAGGACTGGAACCCAAAAAATTTGGAAAATTCTGGTTATAATTGGTGTGATGAGTTTGTTGTCCCTCTAACCACACAAAATGTCTATGCCAAAATTAGGCAATCTAATATTGACACAAGTTTGGTATCAATCCCCCTCCCATTTTCAGTTATAAGGCCTAGTGCCTTTTTTCATGTTTTGCATTGCACCACATGATGCAACCATGAAGCATGCTGAGATGGTTGCTGAAATATATTTTCGTATCTTCTGCTTACTGTTTTCAACTAATGCATTCTTGATATCTAACATTCAATGCAAGCATTTATTCAGCTTCATTTAATTTCTTATTATGTCCTGGTCTTTTGTCAATAGTGCATTTGGAAAGCATATTTTCAAGTGTCTGCGCAGTAAGATTCTTACTGATGATGTCTTGACAGAAATTGGGATATTGATGCCAAATTGTTGGTATTGATCTAAATTTGTTTCTTGCTCATATTGAGTCAAAGAGGCAGTATACAGGTTGTTGCTACTAACTCTGCCTTGTGCTGTATTCTGTCGGCCAGAATAACTTTTTGTTGCTGAACCAAAGATCTAAAGATCTAGAGCTAGACCATGGATTTTTTATTGATGTTAATGATTTGCTCTCAAGGAAGTATTCAGATCTTTCTGCTGATTTCATGGAGAGACAGTAGATTATAAAAAACTCAGAAGATAGGAAACATAAAGATTTCAATAAACAGATCTGTTAGGGTATGAAGTTTTAGTTCATCTTTGCTTCTAGATATGCAAAGGTCTGTGCACCCAGAGCAAATCATGTGAGTGAGAGTTGATGGAGTCTGTGTGTACCACATTCAACCAGGAGCAACCAAAGTCAATGAGATGTAACGCACAGACATAAATGTAATGTTCAAGTACACAAGAAGTATCACAAGTGTCCAGATCACCTCAGTGGACCCCATCTGACCTCCCTACATGAGATCTGGGTTGGTTTGTTTTTATGGAAAATGGCACAGGAAACAACATAGTCAACTCATGATAACCATAAAGAATTACAAAGAAATGTTTTAAAGAGGTAACTTAAAGACCCAAAGCATATTTCATACAGTCTTTTGGATAATACAATCTACCTGAACAAACTTGCAAGCCAACCCTAGAGCAGAAAGTTGTGTCTCTCTTTATAATGAAAGAGTTAGAAGAAATTTACACAAAGCTCAAGAAAGCTGACAGAGAAATACAAGTGGATTTTTCTAGCAAGCTACGAAATCAAACATAGTGCACAAAGAGAAGCAGAGGGTTATGGAGAGACAAGCATCAGTAGATAACAAAATAACAAAAGAAAAGAAACTTGAATATTGGTAGTGTTAACACATTAGAATCAACTTGCAGGGAAAAGAGCAAGTACTAAAAAGCTTACATTCTACTCAAAGCAGCATAACTTGTCCGTTTCAATTAGAGGCTAAGGTAGTTGTAGGACAGTGATGGAAGCAGTATACTCTAAATGTCAAATATTAAATACCAAAACTTTAGTGAGCAGGATGGGAGTAGATTTTGTTTAGGAAAAAAGTGGAAGAACAGATAGGAACCTTTGAAAGTCACAAGCTTATAGAATCAGAAAAAACTAGTAAAAATGGGTGGATGTCACCTACTGTACACCTATTCAGTAAATTATGCAGTAATGGCAATTCACAAAGATATATGGACAGTAGCCTGTTATGACCCCAAATTCCACAAAAAAGAACCTATATAACCACCACCCCACTTGCCTAGTTAGTCATTGGAAAGAAATGTTATATCATAACTTCCATAACAAACTACCACCTCTGGAGGAAATATTACCAGAAGAAAGAAAATAAAAGATTTCATGAGCAGGCCATGTGCAAGGATGAAGTTCAACACAGCCAAGTGCTGTGTCCTGCACTTTGGCCACAATAACCCCAGGCAGAGCTACAGACTGGGAGGTGAATGGCTGGAGAGCGGCCAGGTTGAAAGGGACTTGGGAGTGCTGGTTGACAGCCAGCTGAACATGAGTCAGCAGTGTGCCCAGGTGGCACAGAAGGCCAATGGCATCTTGGCTTGTATCAGGAATAGTGTGGCCAGCAGGACTAGGGATGTGATTCTCCCCCTGTATCTGGCACTGGTGAGGCCTCACCTCGAGTACTGTGTGCAGTTCTGGGCCCCGCATTTTAAGAAGGATATTGCAGTGCTGGAGCAGGTCCAGAGGAGAGCAACAAGACTGGTGAAAAGACTGGAGGGAAAGTCTTATGAGGAGAGGCTGAGGGAGCTGGGGCTGTTCAGCCTGAAGAAGAGGAGACTCAGAGGAAGACCTCATCACTCTCTACACCTACCTAAAAGGTAGTTGTAGGCAGGTGGGGGCTGGACTCTTCTCCCAGGCAACCAATGACAGAATGAGAGGGCATGGACTGAAGCTGCGCCAGGGGAGGTTTAGGTTGGATATCAGGAAGCACTTCCTTATGGAAAGGGTCATTAGACACTGGAATGGCCTGCCAGGGGAGGTGGTGGAGTCGCCATCTCTTGCGGTGTTTAAGGAAAGATTGGATGTGGCACTTAGTGACATGCTCTAGCTAGGTGGTGTGGTGTCAGGTCTTAGGCTGGACTCGATGATCTCAGAGGTCTATTCCAGCCTCTATTATAATTCTGTGTAATTCTGTGTAATAATTCTGTGGAAGAGAACAGGTTTTCTGTTTAGAATGCCACCTTACAGGGCTTCATGTTTTCACTTTCTATATCACAGGGTTTGGTTGGGGTGGTGGTGCATACATTATGAACTCTTTGAGGCAAGAAGAACTGAGTATAAGCACCTACAATATAGACATGTACCCTGGTTTACAGTCAGTGGTGAGAAATAACAAATTTAGTCAATGAATTATTTTATTTTAAAGTAACATCTAAACCAGATCAGGTATACGATGAGAAGCATGTCTCACCATAGTTTTTTCCTTTGATAACAAGTGACAGATGACCAAATCAGGCATAACACATTTAGATTTTAAATGACTAAATCAGAAAGATAAAACTTACTCCAAACCCGGGTTGTATTTTTTTTTTAGCACTAACATTGCAGTTCTGCTGTTTTCTTATGGCTTCTAGGCCTCCTGCAATAGATCCACATGAACAAAATTCAACAGGCAAAGAAAATTAGTGGTAAGGTCAAAGCAATGAGCTTGGAAAGCGTTGTTTGCTACAGACTTTTGAAAGGTCAAGTGGGAGGAAAAGGCAGTAGTTGAAGCTTAAAAAAAAAACCCAAAAGCATGGATTAATCTTCTCTATGCCTTTACCTCTGGGTGAGACCCTTGCAGTAATCATTATTGAAATTTGTCTTTTATTCTCCTGGTTTGAATTTAACAAAGAGTACAAAGGCATAATTCTCTGTAGTTTTCACTTGAGCTCTGAGAAAAACAACAGTCATTGTTTTACATCAGATTGGCTCTTTTCTGGCATAGAAGTCCTTTTGAACTGCACTGAGATAGTATGTCCTGCCTGATGCTCCTCTGCACTATCTGGTAGGATTAGACTCTGTGACATTTGTAGTGATCAATCTCAGACAGATGAGAAGCTGGCACAGGTGGCTTTCTATACCACTGACAGGGAACTTAAGGTTCTTGGTTTTGAATTGAATTTTTTTTTTTTTCCAATTGTGCATTTTGGGAATGTCTTCATTATTTTTGGACAGTATACTGTTATTTTCAGTACCCACTGGTTACCTATATTTTGTTTACCCAGTTGCCTATGTTTGCAGATTTTTTCTATATGATGACATATTAACAATAGAAGGCTTCTGCATGAAGACTGTTTTCTCACAGTTGAAACAAAAATTTCAGACTATTACGAAAATGTTAGAATAATACTATAAATAAGACTCACTGTATTATCTTTGATCCAGTGAAGACTTATATAAGAATTCCTATATCACTACTTCAGCATACTTTCTTTCAAAAAGAGAGATCCTAAATTGAGTGTTCTGAATATTTCTAAGGACTGGTGTTGCAGAAGAGATAATCTTGAAGGGAGGGTTTGTTAACATTTTTCTTTCTCTCTAATAAACTCTGTTGTGATGGTTAATGAATTAACTCTAAGGCAAATGTCTATAAGAGATTGCTGAATACATGTTACCAACCATTATGACCTGCATTGTATCATATCACCCTAAGTATTTCTTCCTTTCAAAAGCACTGTGAGTTGTAACACAATACAGTCCCTCTTTAAAAGGTCAATGCAGTGGAAAGTCACTGGAGTCAGACTGGAATAACTGCACAAGACAACCTGGCTGAACTTGTTTTGTCTGAATGTTAATCAAAACTGTATCTTCATATAAACTTTTGTGCTTGCTTAGCCTTGTTTTAAAAACAACACCTTCTAGCAGCTGGGATCAGATCCAATTTTCACAATTTAAGGATGAACTATATAAATACTACTTAGCATGAAGATGAAAAGTAGAATTATGCTTCTAACAGTGAATATATTTATCCAAAAATATTGCTCAATAACATAACCACAACAGTAATCATTTTAATTAAAAATACCATCTAACCTATGTGTTTTGGAATAAGGAAAGAAAATCCACCACAAATATACGTGGATGCATAGAATAACAACCATCTTCAGGAAGAAGACAATAATGTTGTTATTGCTGACTATTAATCAGCTTTAAGATGTAAAAAGCACCAAATATTTTGTCTGGGAAAAAAAAAAGAGGGTAAAATTTTATTTTTAATGACTTTCTTATAATTGCAGTATCTAAGATTATTAAAAAATATAAATTGAAATTAAGAACCTACATTTCAACTAACCAGCTTGGATTATGGACCAGGGCCTACAAAAAGCCCCCAGTCTCAGTGTGTCAGGGTAGATATCTTAGGGGAATCTAAAATTGTTCCTCAGAATAAAAAAAATAAAACCAAACCTGTTTAAACAATCTGAGACTGAATATGACTTCATTGCATTTGGAGAGGTTTAGACATTAAGGTTGCAGCTTAAAGATTTACCTCAGTTATAACCTAGTCTACAATCAAGTCTCCTCCATTAACATGATGAAATGCAGATTATTTCTTTTTATTCACACTGTATGATGAGATATTCAGAACTGAAAGAGTGAAAAAGCACCTTTCTGCAATAAACTCCATAAAAATTAGAAGTTAGTTGTTAAAACACTCTGCAGAGTGCATCAGAGGGAAGGCCAAGCATTGGGCAGCTGAAACAGGAAAGAAAAGTAACCTTTAAGTGTCTTGTCTTTCATGTTAATAATATCGAATTTAGTGAGTCCTTCCCAATGTTTTACTTGCAGAGCAAATATTTTCTCTTTCAGTTATTGAACTCATGGTGTGATGGCAGCTAACAGCATCTTCATTTTCTTTAACTAATAAATAAAGATCAGCAGAAAAGTGATGAACTACTACAAAGTTTTAGAGGAGGATGAGACAATTAAGTTTTTACATATAGTTCAGAAGTTATCATCTGTGTTTTTTGAAGATAAGTGGTGTGGGTTCAGTTCTGGTAGATGTAGGCACCTAAAGTAATTATATGTCTAAGAAAGGTTCCGTATAATTATAGAGACACAATGCGGTAAAATTCAGCTGACCTGTCTGGAGAATATTTTAAGTCAGGTACTACATAGAAAGGGAAAATGTTCAGGAAAATTTGCGTCTGGTTTTATTTTTTGTTGTGTTAAGAATGACTAAAAATAAATCAGAGAGATATTGAATTTGCCACTAATCTGGCATTTATAGTTTCAGCAGCACTCAGTTGTGTGTCTTCCTTCCTGACAAGGATCTAAATACAATGATCAGTGCACTTGCCAACACTAACCAAAACAGAGATGTAATTGACAATATAGTTCCATGGAGATTCATCTACCCTATCTTAGAAATATAATAGCAGCTTACTCTTGTAGACCAGCTACTGCCTTACAGACTCATTGTGGAAACAGAAAGAATCTTGAAAGAAATTGGAATGAAATAGTCACATTATGAGGGTGTTACTGAGTGTCCCTGCAAACCATTGTCTTAGCACAAGACAATGCTTTGTGTGAAATCATGTCAAAGGTTACAAAGTGCAGGATGCAAAGAGCACTGCCTCACTTAATCTGCTGAAGTTCTATAGAGGACTCCTAAGGATTCACTAAGTCTGTGTGCATTTGAACATATATTGAGGTTTTCTAAGGTCTGGCAAATGGTTAAATATTAAGTGAAAAAAACCCAAACAAATGCTGAAACTTGGTATATATTTCTATAAAATAATGATTCTTTTAAAATTCAGCTTTTCAGGATGAAATAGCCTGTACAAAGTCTACAGCTTCAGGATCATATTTTTTTAAAATGCTATTTTGATACCTTTGGTTAACTTTCTCAAAATATTTCTAGGACACAAAAACATCTAGGTGAGATCTCAGGATAGAAAGACAGAGGAATACTACTGACAGAATTCAAAGAGGAGGACAAGTGGAATCTTTTAAGGGTCAAATTTCAATGATAGGAAAAATATTTTGGAATTTGAGGCTGAAGTTTGACTGAAAGGTAGAAGTAGATAATTTTTTGGGTTGGTTGGTTTGTTCTTTTGTTGTTGGGGCTTTTTTGTGTGTGTTTGTTTTGGTTTGGTTTTGGTTTGGTTTGGTTTTTTGGTAATGAAAATGCTTAGTGTTAAGTGATGGCCTATAGACATAGTGATTTTTCAGAATTTAAGCAATAAGTTCCTAAGAGTACTATCATGCACATATATACTGCATTGTGGTCAGTTAAATAAGTGGTTTGCAGTGAGGTATTTTATCCATTCTTAGAAGTTATTTAAAATAGAAGGAATTAAGCAAATAACAGAATAAGAATTGTATAAAATTAAATTGTTATACGACTGGAGACTGCACTAAAATGCCAGTGTATATAGGGAGAGTTGGTATTGAGTGTGTAGTTTGATCTGCTGCATTTTACTGCTTAAGTATTAACCATGCAGTATCAAAGGTCTCATTACATTTTTCTGTTCTTCCTCAGGCTGATGAGCTAGTTACTCTGTAAGTAACCTTTCTTATCTCTAGGAATTTCAAGAAAGTAAATACCTTGTTTTCACTCATATAACCTAGTTTCAAAAACTATCCCTTTTAAGACAAGAAGAAAAATACAAATTTAGAGAAAGTCTTGTGATAGTTCAAATACTCATATTTTCCCCATAAAATCAGAAATAAAGGCATGCACATATGAGGGACATTCATCAAGAGAGACAGTGGCTGTAAAGTACCAGGACCTGGAGACCGTTAGGAGAACTTGGGAGTATAGTATTCTTCAATATGAGGAAAGATGAACAAAACTGACTATATAATTTACAACATTGCTTGAGTTGCTTATTTGAGGAAGTAGCTACAAAGAAAAAAATTGAATCTTTCTTGTTTGATACTTTAAAAGTATACTCTGATAACAGAAATGCAACAACTTTTCTATTCAGTGCCTCAACACTATCAGCCTAGCCCTAATGACTATCTGACTAAGCCATATGTAATTATTAAGGTTTATCCACTTCCATAAGCTTCCTTTCCGTGTGACTTTTAATGGTCTATTTATCATATCAAATAAGATACATTTAATCTGAAATGTATTGTAGCAGTAGTTTTCTATTGCAGTATAAATTACAATAGACACCTTTTTTGGATTTGAACAAGTGTTTGCATCATGCATAAATTGACAGTGTTCCTGTATCACCACTACAGAGAAATATCTAATCTATCTTCCGGTGCATAAAATTTCTACAAAAGAACTGCTTATTGTTGCTAATGACAATACAGTTTCCAAAAGAACTTCAAAGTAGCATGAGCATAACTCATAAACAGTACCCAGAATTTAACTTTGTGTTATAAACTAACTTTTGGGGGGATTCTGAATTCAGTGTCTGTATTAGTAGCCTCATGCATGAACAAATTAAACTAGGATATAAATTATCAGCATGCATATTATGAAATATTTAGTAATTTATTTATAAACATTTTTTTTTCCAGCAATGAGATGTAAAGATGATATTGCAACATAGACTCTTTTTAATTTGCCAAGTAACTTCAACTGATCTTATGTGACTCCTGTCTGGTGTAATATTTCTCAATTACCACCAAGGCATTTTCTCCACAGAATGTCTCACACTTTGACACACATAACCCTGCACTTATGAAAAATAATTAGTGGCTACTGAAAACAACTGGCTTATTAAAGAAAAAGAAACTTTAATAAAAGGAGTTTGGAGGCTGCAGCAGGACTTAAAAGTCTACTAGACCAATCACAAAGTCTCAGGTTGGTTGTATTGTATAATTTTGTCAATTACAGGAAAAAGTGTGTTCTAATAAGTGCAGTGGAGGTGTTTCTAATGCACTTCTCTTGAACAGCTCTTCAATTATGATTTAACACATACTACAATAAAGGAGCTTGTACATGGATTTAATACATTTTATTTTATTGCACTCTATCTCAAACAATTTTCATCCTACTTTATCTCAAGTGATGAAACATTTTCTTCCTGTAATCATGATAAAATAATTTCCATGTTTCAAAGTAATAGTTAAGGAGTTCTAAGAATATATATACGATTTCTTTGTCTGTTTCTAATGAATAAACAAATAATGATCTCTCACTGGTTAGATTGCGGTGCATTGCAACCATATAACTAGTTTGCATTGTCAGCTCCATACAGAAGGGCTGCCCCACTGAAGCCAAATGACTTTATATCAAGTAGTTCTCCAAACTGTGTTCTCTCTTACTATCCAGATAAGAAATTCCCCCTCTGAAATGTCACCTCCTCCAGCCTTCTGTTCTTTTGTTCTCGTCTGTTACTTCTCTCTCTCTTTTTCTTTTCTTTTGTTTTGCTTTCTTTTCTTTTTTTTTCTTTTCTTTTTTTTTTTTCCTACCTTTTATTCCCCACCCCCCCAGCTTTACACTTCCATTTGAAAGTTTTTCATTTCCCACCTAAATTTTGTGGGGAGATCTAGATGACTTTCAAACTCACGCAAATTCTTCTTATGAGTATTCCTACCTGCACATGACAACTGCAGCTTTCTTCACTATGTGGCCTTCCCCTAGAGGCACTTTTTATACATGTCATTGTTTTCTTCAGTCAAGATAACACCATTGTATTCCTTATCAGTATTCTTTGACACCAGATTTCAGTTTAAAATCAGCATGGTTATAGCTGAGGATCTCACTTCATTTTCCTTCTCCTCTTTTTTCAGTTGTTATCGTCACTGCTTTCTGTTCTTCTTTGGAGGCTCTAGTCCCTCTTATGTTGTCCACCTTCACACATAAGCAGATTCAATGGCATAGTACCAGTGGTCTTTCTCCTGGTAGTTTTACATCAGCTAAGAGAAGTGAGACTAGCAGTGTAGAGATGTTACAGCTAGCTGCCTCACACTCACTACCCTGAGTATAAATAGTAGATAACCACAATAAACCAGAAATCTTGAAGTTTAATTTACTCTCCTTAGTCTTCATTAAATCTATTACTAACATTATTCAGTAAGCTTGTTTAAAGTTGACTTAGATATTTCTACATTATTCTTCAGTCACTCGTGTGTCTGAGTGACAAAATACATGCAGGCAATGCTTGCTTGTTTTAGTTTAATACTTTTTATAATTCATTGCACTGTTTCCTTGAATTCTATACAGTATTATGCTTCTTTTTTTCATTGACTAATAACTAATTTTCTTCTAGTTGTTAGTCAGTGACTACCAGGAAACTCAGAAAAGATAAGGCTGTGCCCAAATAAATAACAGGAAAGTTCAGAAATTTTATTCTTCTTCCTTGTTTCTTGCGATATGAAATCAAGAGTTCAATATTTATGGATTGACCAACATCAATTTAAATAAATATTATTTGCATATGAAATCTCATTGTTTATTTAAAAAATGGAAACAACTTTATATAAAAATGGAAAAAACTTTCTGTTCATTTTCTTCAATTTTAAAACATTATGTCACATGACTTCCCTCCTGATCACATATTCGGCTCTCATTCAGGTATTTTCAGTAATTTACTAGTAGTTATAGTGTAGTACTTAATGTAACAAACTGGAAGCTCTCAAATACATTCTAATGGTATGTTATAGACATTAAAGACATAATTATTATATTGAGCGTTACGTTCATTTTTGCTTTAGTGCAAAAGAGTCCAAAATTAGTCTGGGGAGAAGAGATGTGGGAACAATTAAATTTTCTAAACTTTATATTCAGTAGTTGAAATGTGTGTGAGTTTCATAGGCTTGACTATTAGTTTTTTGTTGTTTTGGGGTTTTTTCCACGTCAATATTTACAGTCCATCAAGAAAGAAAGCAGTAGCACCAATATACCATAAGTACTTCTATCTTGATATTTTTTGGTCCAAATAGAATGTAGACCCTCAAAGTAGCTTAGAAGAGTCTGTTCTAACAAGACTTTCAGACCAATAGTTTTGGTCCCAATGTATTCATATGCTAAAATTTTTCTGTCTGTGAAAACTGTTGAACTGTTTGAACACAAATTTAATCACCACTGTATTAATGCTAGTTTAATGTGTCAGCACTTCTCCATGTGTTTACCTTCTTTTATGACAGACAAGAGAAATCCACTTGCCCAAAAAAGGCTTGTATAATGTTGAGGATAAGGTGAAGCCATTAAACACATATAAACGTGACAGTTCTACAAAGAATAATTCATTTTCTTAGTAACAGGTTTTGCAGCTTAGGACAGTGCCAACTCAGAATCACAGAATCACGGAATCATCTAGGTTGGAAAAGACCCATGGGATCATCATGTCCAACCATTCACCCTACTCTACAAGTTCACCCCTAGA
>JAAGNO010005808.1:17978-56114 GCA_033439905.1 Ceryle rudis | reverse complement strand
CACCTCCCTCAATCTTCTAGCCACACTTCTTTTGATGCAGCCCAGAATGCAATTGGCCTTCTGGGCTGCAAGTACTCTCTGGCTGTTCATGACCAGCTTCTTGTTTATCAGCACCCCCAAGTCCTTTTCTGCAGGGCTGCTCTCTATTGCCTCTTCCCTGAGCTTGTATTGATAGTGGGGATTGTTCCTGCCCAGGTGCAGGACCCTGCACTTGCTCTTGTTGAACTTCATGAGGTTCACCTGGGCCCACCTCTCCAGCTTGTCTAGGTCCCTCTGGGTGACCTCCCGTCCCTCTGGTGTATTAACAGCACCACTCAGCTTGGTATCATCTGTGAACTTGCTGATGTTGCACTCGATCCCACTGTCTATGTCATTGATAAAAAATTTAAACAATACAGGCCCCAGTACAGACCCCTGAGGGACACCACTTGTCACTGATCTCCATCTGGACTTTGAGCCATTGACCACTACCCTCTGGATGCGGCCATCCAGCCAATTCCTTATCCACTGAACAGTCCACCCATCAAATCCATATCTCTCCAACTTGGTGAGTAGGATGTTGTGGGGGACTGTGTCAAAGGCCTTGCAGAAGTCCAGATAGATCACATCCACAGGTCATCCCCTGTCCACTGATGCAATCGCTCTGTCATAGAAAATCACTAGGTTTGTCAGGCAGGATTTCCCCTTAGTGAAGCCATGCTGGCTGTCCTTGATCACCTCCCTGCCCTCCATGTGCCTTATCAGGCCTTCTAGGAGAATCTGCTCTGTGAGCTTCCCAGGCACAGAGGTGAAACTGACAGGTCTGTAGTTCCCAGGGTCCTCCTTTCTACCCTTTTTGAACATAGGTGTAACATGTCCCTTCTTCCAATCACTAGGGACTTCACCTGACTGCCAGGACTTCTCAAATATTATTGACAGTGTCTTGATGACTACATCTGCCAGTTCACTCAGATCTCTGGGATGTATCTCCTCAGGTCCCATAGACTTATGTATGTTCAGGTTCCTCAGGAGGTTACGAACCTGATTTTCACATACAGTGGAAATGACTTCACCTCCTTGATTCCTGCCTTGTGTTTTTTTGACTTGGGAGGTGTTGGGAGAGAGGTTGCCAGTAAAGACTGAGGAAAAAAAGTCATTGAGAACCTCAGCCTTCTTTTCATCTGTTGTCATTAGCTCCCTGTTCTTGTTCTTCAGGGGGGTATGTTTTCTTTCACCTTCCTTTTTTCATCAATGTACCTGAAGAAGCCTTTTTGTTATTTCTTAGGTCCCTTGCTAAGTTCAGTTCAAACCGTGCCTTGGCCTTCCTAACCTCATGCCTACACAGTTGGGCAGCATCACTGTATTCTTCCCAGGATACCCATCCCTGTTTCCAATGTCTTTTTAGCTTGACCAGCGGGTCATGACTCAGCCATGCTGGTCTCTTCCCTTTCCTGTTTGATTTCTTACACTTTGGGACCGAGACCTCTTGTGTTTTATGCAAAGTGTTTTTAAAGATCTGCCAGCTTTTCTCTGCTCCCTTTTCCCTTAGGATCATTTCTCAGGGTGTCCTGTTAATTAACTCCTTGAAGAGCTGGAATCTTGCCTTTCTGAAATTCAGAGTCCTGACTGTACTCCTTAACTGATTTGTGACCCTTAGTAATGCAAATTCCACCAGTGCATGGTCACTGCTGTCCAGGCTGCCTCCAATCTTGAGATCTTTGACCAGCTCACCTGCATTGGTGACCAGTAGATCCAGTATTGCATTCCCTCGGGTAGGGTTGTCTATTTCTTGTCCCAGGAAGTAATGGGAATGAAGAAACATGTCAAGAGAGGCATGATTTCTATGGTGGTTTTATCCTTGTATAATAATGAATCCTCAGGGGATAAACCAGAAGTTGCCACAGTAATTGATTTCCTTATTTCATAAGTTAGCATTTGTCATCAAGACAGCATACAACTGCATTTCTCACCTGTCACTCAGCAAAGTTGCCATCAAGTTCACTGGGAATTTGGCTGAAGAACTTGCCTGTATTGCCAACATAGAACACTACTTCTTCTACTAATACAATCTTTTATGGCAAAACACAATGACAGCTGCTTCTTTCTGTTCCACATTAAGATGTCTGCATAAATTTAATCAGTACACTGTGGACCACCCACAGGCTGTCACACAAAACAGCCAATGTAAGAGAAAAGCTCTCACTGTACAGCTCCTGAATTATGGACCAAACCCCCCTCATCAAAATTCAGTTCGTTCTTTAGTAAAGTATTACAATCAGTGACTAAAAATATAGTTCATAAGTCTTTTCTCCTGTACTTTGCTTGTAGAAATGAATGTACTGAGCTAAATAAAGATAGTATACAGCTTCTCAACTCATTTTGTCCTTTCAAGTGGATGGACAGGCAGTAACCATTTAATTGATAATTCAGTGATGTACATCTACAGATCTAAATATCAAAAAGCTGTATCTTCACTTATCAAGAGGAAGTGCACTGAATATTCATTTTGAAATATTTTTGAATATTTAAAAATATATAGTCTTTCAGATATACTGTCTAAGACCAGGCATCCCTCCATTCTCTGTAGCCTTTCACCTTCAGCAGCCAAAACATGGTGCATACTAAAAAATTGGCAAACATACTGTGATGGTAAAAGATTCTCCCTCAGCTTTCAGCTAAACACAAAACACGGTTTAACCTTTAAAAGAATTCCACTAATGTACTATCATAAATTTTTCAGCAGTGGTAATTGTGATCCAGGAAACTAATTTTTCTGTGTAATAGCCAGTGAGTTGCTCAGCTTGTCTCTTTGAATGGCATGTAGCTGAGAAAATCATCAATTTTCTTCACCTCTCAAAACAGAGAGCTGTAACAGGCATTTTTAAAGTGGTACACGTTTGTTATGCGACAGTCAATGAGCTTTAGATAGTAGATAGACAATAATTATGATTCCTGTGTAAATTACTATTGAGAGAGTATTTCATATGCCTTCCTGAGAGTGCAGAATGATGGAGAAAATGACAGAGATGGTGCTGGGAGTTAGGTTTTGCATGTGAAGAGAGTAAAAAGAGAGAGTGGACACAGTCATTAGGGATGACTTGGGGTTGACTGGGATAATCTCACAGCTATTATAGTAAAGTTGAATGACTGGAATGTTACTACAGCTGAACGAAGATTAGAACGTAGCTAAAGGGACTGTGAAGTTGTCATGATGGTCACAGATAGCTGTGGTTGGGTGGAATAATTTTGAGATTGAAGGGTCTTTGAGTGGGGAAATAATGGGACTATGGAGAGTGATGAATGCACAAGGATGAAGGAATAATATGATCTGAGGACAGTAAGTATGGGCATGATATTGCCAGGAGATGGAGGAAGTGCAAAATGATAAATGGGTACTGAGACACAGGAACAGTGCTTGAATGAGATTGGATGTGATGGAAATGAGGGAATGGGGATGGTACAAGGGGTAGAGGTTGGAAGATCTGGCCTTACTCAGTAGATCTGGCCTTACTCAGTAGAGAAGGAAAAGCAGGCACTCAGGTTTAATTTCTCAACCACTTGGAGATTTTCAGATGAAATAGCTGCATAAATGCATATCAGTTAGAAGATTAGAGATGTGTAAGCCAGAGGGCACTTGTACAGTGTGCTTAGGATAGTATGAAATCCGCACTAAACCATGTGAGGCTTAACTAAGTATGTATGATTTTTTTCTTACCCTAACACCATCTAGCACTGCAGCTCCCTAATCCCACTGGCGGCTGTACAACCTTGTCTTGGCAGTAGTGATTACAACATATTGGTGATACACGAGTCTTAGGGAAGGGCTGGTAATTATATAAGCACCAAAATGTATCCTAGTGATAACAGCTTGTCAGTGGAATATATTCCCAAAGGAGGTAGTTGAAGCTCCATTCCTAGAGAAACAGCAGAACAGGTGAGATAAATCAGTGGTGAGAAGGCAACAACAGAGCCAGGAAAAATGCAGGGGACTAGACCACAGATGATGGATTTTTCTGATCCTGTTTTGTGATGTATCGCCTATTTTTCAGCATTTGTTTATTATACACATGAGAGAAAAATCATCACAATTGACACTCCCTAACAATCAGTCTGAGGGCACTGAATACCTTCCATTCATAAGTAAAATAAAAGTAAGGTATAAATGATTCAAAGGTGTCATTCCAATCATATGTGCGATTTGAGTTGATAAACATAGTGTGGGAGAATGATAGATTCTTAACAAATTATTACCCTCTAGAAGGACATTACTATTTGTGTAGAAAACAGACACAATACTAGGCATAGAAAGAAGTCTGAGAAACCAAAATGTATGTACCTCTAGTAGATGATTCAAAACTATCAGAGCAGAATCAGATTCTCAGATGAATTTATTACCATATATTTCTCCTTCACCACGGTAATTTTCTTTCTTTTAAAGTCTATGTGTAAATTAAAGTCTGTATGACAGTTTTCACAATCTACCGTAATTAACAGCTTTTGTGTACATTCCAGATATTTTAATATTATGCAACCATTTAGTACTATCTTTATTTCCTTATCTCATCAATGAAAATTTCCTTGCATATATAGATAATTTCCAGCTTGATCTCATTTGGAGATAGAAATAAAAAGATCTGGAAACCAAAAAGATTTTGTAAATGGAGGCATTTTTAGGAATTCTAATTGAAGAATGTAATCTATATAGCTTACACAAGGGGAGAATTTGTATACTGGGGTACAAAAGCTATCAGCAAGAGGTGACTTCAGCAGTTCAAGATTATGTATCAAGATGAAACCATGATGTTAGAGGTCACATCCATTTACCTGTCACGTACCTGGCAAGCTCTATTGTGTCTCAGTGGTTTTTTCCAACATTTATATCGGAAATTATATATGTATTCTTTATACTGAAGGTAATTAGAAACTTCAACAAGTGTCCAAAGAAGCAATAAATCCATTATAACATAAAGTGTAAAAGTATTTTCTTATATTAGCTGCAAATTGGACCAATATAACTTTGTTTCATTCTGGCAGAAAATAATTCCCACAGTCAGAGTTACTCAAGGTGGTATGCTATACAGGCCAGACAGAATTTGAGTTTTCATTTCTAAAAATCTGACTTTATGGGGAAAAAGCAGCCAGGTCTTTTACCTCAAAGTCTATGTTGCAACATCAAAGCAAATCAAGCACACCAATGACCATCAACTTTCAAGATTCCGAACCTATTTACACTAAAGAGAAACCTGATTTTCAGTGGGTTGCCTATACTAAGCATTTTAACTTTAAAGGCTTTTGACATCAAAGCATTTTCTGACTGGATAAAAATAAGTTGCTTCTTTTTTTCTTGCAGCTATTTTTTTTCTATTTAACTCAGCATTTGCATTTTATGTAGTTATTCTTTTTCCCTTGGTCTTGCAACTGTGATTAAACATTACTATGACTGTAAAGACAAGGTGAAAATTATGGACTAAAATTGATTGCATACTGTAAAATGCTACCAAAAAAAAAAAAGATTAAACAGTGTTAATGATGCGTAATTTGTTTGCCTCCTGGTGACAACAAGCATTGATACCCTTTTCTGACAGTACATCTCTCCTGTGGTTGAAGATATTTAGATAACTGGCATCATCAGAGCTCATATTAGTATTTTAGTATATTCAGGTTTAATACGTATACATATAAATGAAAGGATATAAATACTAATTACTGTATGTCCTGCTCTGTCAGGGGGTTGAACTCAATGATCTTTGGAGGTTCCTTCCAACCACTAACATTCTGTGATTCTGTGATTCTGTGATTTGTAAGGACATAAGCTCATTCTGGTAGTTTCAAATGTGTTGCCTTTTCACAGTGAAACATCCCCAAGCATATAATCTCTTTTACAGATATTTGAAGTCCTTTTCATCATTCTTCACTGAAGCAGATTCATAGAACACATGAGAGTTACATATCAATAACTTTATTAGCAGAAATATGACAGTGATCAGAGACAAAAGAATATTGTCCTTTTGTTTCATCTAGAACATTTACACAAGATCCATTTGCATAATATCACAATGTTTCAAAACCTGTAGCAGTGTTACAATGGCCCTTCAAATCAGGAAATTTTGACTTTGATTCAGTGAGGCAGCAATATGCTTACATACCAACATGTGGTGAGATTGCACTTTGAATATTGCATTTAGTTTTGGGCACTTAATTATTGAGGTGCTGGAGCACATCCAAAGAAGGGCAGAGAAGCTGGTGAAGGGTCTAGAGAACAAGTCTTGTGAGGAGTGACTGAGGGAACTGGGATTGTTTAGTATGGAGAAAAGGAGGCTCAGAGGAGACCCTTTTCACTCCCTACAACTTCTTGAAAGGAGATTGGAGTTAGGTGGGAATTGGTCTGACTTCCCAAGCAGCAAGTGGTAGAACAAAAGGAAATTGCCTCAAATTGCACCAGGGGATGTTTAGGTTGGATATTGGGAAAAAATTCTTCATTGAAAGGTTCATCAAGGATTGGAAGAGGCAGCCCAGGGCAGTAGTGGAGTCACCATATCTGGATATACTTAAAAGACATGTAGATGTGGTGCTTAGTGACATGGTTTAGTGGTGGACTTGGCAGTGTTAGGTTTATGGTTGGACTTAGTGTTCTTAAACATGTTTTCCACACTAATTGATTCTATGATTCTATGTAAGATAATTTCCAAGTTTGTATTCAAAGCATTAGACTGTGGTATAAGACATAAATATTTTATTTCTGGGCAAACCCAAATTGAAATATGTAAGCACAGGCTTATTGTTGAAGCACAAAGACTCAGATTTGAACATATATGGCCTGGAGAAGAATACTTAATTAACTGTCCTAGTGAAGATACTATCCCATATGAAGATTATGAATGAATGTTGAGGGAACATAAGCCCACATTTTCTTAATGGTTGTTATGGACTGTCAGTTGTGAAGGTGGAAGGAACAATGAGCAATTCAGTGCCACAAATCCAAGGGCTTGTGGGCAGTTTGTCTCAAATCTAAAAGCGTAGCTTTATATAGTTTACCCATTAACTAGATGAACACATTGCATTAAACACTGGGTAATTTATTATTTGAAGTTAAATCAAGAAGGTTGTAGCGGGAGACAAGTTGGAAGATAAAGTCACAATGTAGAAGAACTGCTGAGAAAGTAAGATGTTTCAGGACTGCAGAACCAAAGGTTCTAAGGAGACTGCCTTGACCTTCAGACTAGCTTGCCAAATCATCTCATAACTAGCAAAGCCAAAATAAAATTATGTCTAGACTAAAACTGAGGAGTATTTCAGGCAGATAGCCTAAACATCTGAGGATGGCCAGAAAATCTGTTTGCTTGGCCCATAGATCATGTGTTGCTTTTTTTCCTCTAAGTGTTGCATTTCAATTTATAAAATTACATTGTCTTAAGAAGGCTCTTTGTCTCTCAGTTCTTCACCAAAATGGTTCACAAAGGAAAGAAGTGAAAACATCAAACCCAGAATTACCATACAGTAGCGATAACACGGGACAGCTTTGAACCAGACAACAGAGCACAAGATGACAAAGCTCATGAAAAGCAGAGCTAGAAAATCCACTCACAACAGTCTGACTTTCTAAAATTAAATCCAGGTAATACTGATACAATTTATCTTGGCCCTGCACCTTACCAAGAGATGTATGGTATTGCATGAACTTAGAGCCACAGTGTTCTAAGCCCATTGTAGAAACAGGGAAAAGAAGTGTGACTACAGTCAAAAGCAGAAAAAGCAAAAAAGGTCATTGCTTGCAAAAGAGAAACAATGTTAAATATATATTATCTAACTAGATAGGCTTTCACCAGCTCAAACAGTATTCATCCATACTCTTTAATCACTATCACCATCCCTACCAAGTTATTGGCCAGGTCAATTAATGCTGTTCAAAACAGTGTGTGGCTATGACTCAGGGGCAAGTATGGCCAAAGACTATTGCCAGTAGACAGCAATATGTGGCCTCCTGTATAATAATAGTTTAGATGTACAGATATAAGTAATATCATGCCAATGGGCTTTTGGTTCCTGTGTAACTGGAACCTGTGTTCCTGTTCCTATTTAGTAACACAGATGTAACCAGAGAGACTGCAGGGGGGAGAGGGAGGGGAGAGGAAAGATGGATTCAGCTGTCTTTGTGCCATAGCATTTTTTCTCAATAATGCTCTGAAATGGATCTGAGAAAATGTATTAGTATTGCATGATAAAACTCTGTATCTTAGTGTAGTGGACTCAGAACAAATAAATTACTTTTTACAAAGTAATTCATTTACCACTGAGTTTTTGAAACACCGGAGAAAATGTATTTGTAGAAGATAATCAATGTGTTGTTGAAAAGATCAGGTTGATACAGACAAAGATAGACATCCAAGCCCAACCAGAGAATTAAAAGTGTTACATAATTCCTACTGTAGGAGAAAGCCTAGCTGATGGATGAGCCTGGGAGTAGTGAGGCTGAGAAAAGTACTTAAATTTCATTCCCTGCAAATTTTCAATATGATCTCCACTGTGCATATACATCTCAATTCTCATTCATTCCATATGCTGCAAGTGTAACTGCTACACACAGAAGAGTCTTCTAGGGGAGAGATTAGGGGGAAAAATGTATTCTCATGTAAATTAGAAATGGATTAGTAAATTGCCAATGTAACTGCAGGAAATGCAGCCAGAATTATGTGAAATGTGACCTTAAAATTATAAACGGAGAGTCCTTCATGAAAATTCTGCATGTATAACTCGTGGAATTAAGAGTAACAATAAACTGAAAAATGTACACAGATTAAATACGACAGTAAAGCTGATTTTCTCATCTCTTTATAATTTAGTCCAAAAAAATGTGTATCATTTTAGACAAGTTTTGATGGCAGACTGTAACCCGGGTAAGTTTCACTGAGTCTGAGATCCTCAGAGCATCATAAAAGTCACATGTTGTTACTTCTGCAAGACATTCTGCTTGAATTAGTCTAGCTGAGAAAATCAGTAAAGAAAACAAAAGAATTGCAAATCCTTGTGGAACTGAAAGGTGGAAATTGAGTCTTTTTGAACTGAATTGAAACTGAATCGAAACTGAATCTTTCCCTTGTGGGTCAAGAACAAAAGCAGAAAGGTGACAAACAACATTTGTGATAGGAAAATATGAAAAATACAGATAAGAGGCTTGGAGTTCATGAAGGGGCTTGAGGAATTGGAGAACTTAGTATCTTTGAAATTCAGTTGGAACTGATCACCTGGCCCCTTTACATTCCTTTGAAAATCCTAAACAAAATTGAAGTTTTATTTTGCAAATGTGTCAGGCAGCTTTCACTTTAACTATCTTACTTCTAAACACCCATTGTGGTTGGATGGAGCTGCTTGGAGACAGAGATATAACTTCTTCTAAAACTGGGATCTATTGTTTCTTACTCCTAGTCACTGTATTATAGATGAGATTGGTGTCAGCACCTGTAACAAACTTCAGTAAGTTCTGTAAAGAAGGCTCAAAGCTAAAGAAATCAGTAAGTTAGTAGTTAACCAGTATCAGCTCTAATGAGGAGAGAAGAGGGAGAACATGACAGCAGATAAATAAACAAAGGCCAGGGCCACAGACTTCTATGTCTGGAAGGTAACCCCAGTACTCATGTCAATACAGAAATTAGCTGTGCCCTGGATAATTCTTCCTCACTGGGCAAACTGTCAAAAAGCACCCTTCATCCCTGTTTTATCTTCCAAACCAGGGTGTCTGTAGTCTGACTGCTTATCCTGACTACTCAACTGTGCCCTGGACTTTCTGTAAAATTATACATTCGACCATGTCAGGGAGATTGTTAAGAGTGTAACAGGACAGATGATCAGATATTATATATATGTCAATAAAGTCTGGGTGCTGACTGGCTAGTTAGTAGCTCTGCAGGAAAAACACCCAAGGATCCATGTGAACAAGTAGTTAAAAATTGAGTGTCCTCTTTCAGTGAATTAATCACATCCTGGGCTGCATGAACAAAAGTATACCCATCAAAGTAAGTGGGTTTTTCCTTTCTCTTTGGCACTTGTGAGGCTTCATTGTCAAGCTAAGAAAGGCAAGTTAAGTTTAATGGGCAAGGAAAGTTGAATGTGCATCTCAAAGAGAATGCCATACCAACAAATCTCTTCACTGAAGAGGAACAGGCCTGGAAATTACAACTCTTCTACTGCTGTTTATCTTTTCTCTCAAGAAGTCAACTGGATTACTGACATACACATACACAATGACTTGGCTTTCCATAACTGTGATATGGCTACAGCTATGACTGTCACCTCAGGTTTCCTTTAAGATCAGTGAGGGAAAAATAGATGCTTCTGCTGCACGATTCATTTGTGTAATTGAGATATCTACTATAGGATAAAATAAATCTCGTTCTGGAAGTGCCTATGTTTCTCTACTGACAGTAGAGATCCAGCTGTGACATTCTCAGACAAAGACACGAATGCTGTAGACATATCCTGCCTGGTGAATCCCTCTTGTTTTATGAGTTTCAGTCTGAGGAGTGTTTCAGGATGTAGAACTCTGAAGTGAGGATTCTCTAATGGAGCTTCCATGAAAGATATATAAGCTGTCATTGTTGATCATCAATACTTTCAAAGTTTTTGTGCCAGTGGACCCAAGAACTAATTTTTTTGATGCTTTAGGGCAAAGTATGTGCTTACTTTTCCCACCCTTTCACTCCAGCTAATTACCAGCCCTGCTTCTCTCTCTCAGCCATCCCAGAAGAACTTATGACTTGTGATAAACTTAGCTCATTAATCTCCTGAATGTAATTAAAATAATGGTTCAATTGTCCATTAAAAGCAATGCTTATACTCATTTATTTATTTAATAGCTTTCTTTTCTTACTCTGGAAACTTCAATATCACAGATTATGCTCAGGAGCAATTCATTTTTCCAGCAGTGAAATTACTTTTTTCACCTTATCATATTAAGATCTACACTTTGATTTTTCCCTTTATTGTGCACAAGCCAGGGATATAAGAACAGAACACACAGAGGCAAGATAATATAGGGCACCTTTTGCAAATTGCAGCAGAAAATAATTGGAATGTGTAAGGAGGACAGAAACAGGTTATAAGCAGATTACTTGAATGTTAACTCACCAGGTGCTTTTTTAACTGGTTTTGACAAGCTTTCCTTAAATTAATGAGTTTGCACAATAGGGACTTAATAAAGTGTAAAGGCCTCAAGATATGACCTGTAGCCAAAAAATGGGCATTCCCTTTATTCATTGAAACCCCACTTGACAAAACTGCCAAAAGAAACCTTGTGCAAGTATATTTTTCCATTCTCTTTGTCATGCCAAATGTTCAAAATATTCTGCTAAATAAATAAATAAATAAATATTAACTATACAGAAGAATTTGAATAATATCAAGTAGTTGTGTACTTGGAGAGGACAGAAAAAGTATGGCTGTACAAGGGTAATAAAGAGTAATTGAGGGGACTGCAGCTCACATGTACTTTCTTTCTGGTGCAGCAGATGAGTTTTTATGCAATATAATGTGGTAAGAGGCAAGCAGCTCCTCATCCTTAGACCTGGTCTGTGTCTGTCTTTGTGCATTTAAATGTTCTTTATGTGACTTTAAAAAAAGGTCAGAGGGAACACCTCTCTTGTGAGGAAAAACTAAGTTGGGGTTGTCTAACATGGAAAAGAGAAGACTCTGTGGACACCTTATTGTGGTCTTTAGATACCTAAAGTGGGCTTGTTAAGAAAGACAGACTAATAGGGCCCATAGTAATAGGCCAAGGGGTAATGGTTTTAAACTAAAAGATGGTAGATTCAGACTAGATATAAGGAAGAAATGAGGCCGGTAAAACACTTGCACAGGTTATCCAGAAAGTCTGGAAACATTCATGGAATTAATTTCAAGAGTATTTTAATATAGTCTTTATGTAGTGAAACTGAAAGCGAGTAGAATATGTACTAGTACTTAAACCTGACTTTGTAGTCTGACACATAAATTTATTCCATCATTTGGTAAAGCATCACACAGCAAACTCAAATTGCACTGATCAGAGATCATATATCACCTCTTCCCTGAGACTTTTCTTTGGCTGAATAACTACTGTCAGCCAAGTTCTCTTGCATACCCACATCTGTCCTGTTATGCTAAACATCTGCTGAACCTTGGAGAAAAAGGAAAAGGCCAATTTGGAAAGAGAACAGTCTGGGGATAAGGCCAAGAAATTCACTGATATTTATTCTGTATTGCTCTCCCTTCCCTACAACTTGTCAAGCTGGTTTACAAAAATCATCTGGATAAATATTGCTGGCAAGATTGGCTTGACAGCCTACAAAAGAAATCCAGGGCTCTCATTTTCTGCTGTCTGAATAATACGTCTAATAACTACAAAAGCATTTTTTTCAGTCTGTAGCAGGTATTTCTTAGCAAATAATAAATGTTATCTACATTTGGTTCAGACTAAGAGTGTACTTCTGAAGTAAATCTCCCAATTTTCCCCTTTCACTGTGGTCTGATTTACGTGGTGATATGCTCAGAGTGTGACAGGTAGGTTCCTTTTGAATGAAACTGAACTTTAAGGTGTGCTCAAAAAAGCACATCTATTCTACACCAACACAAATGGACATTAACTCTGTAGGACAAGAGGAGATCTATTCTCAAGTTAAAAAGAAAAAACTAAACAAATTGACATTTTCAGTGTTTACATGCAGCCCTTAGTACCAGCAGTCTTTCTCTACAAATATGAATGTTGTGACTATTCCACCAGTCCCACCACTGGGGCAATACTACCAAGAATTCAGGCAGGCAACATCAACTGAACTACTTTTCTCCAAGCTGAACACCAGAAAATGCACAAATTGACACAGTAATTACTGTTCACCCTGCCAAGGGATAGAACTGCTCATTATGCCTTCAGTGTACTTTCAGCTTCACTATAGGGAGGTAAGGAAGGACCACTGGATAATTCAGAAGTTGTCAATACAAACGCCAGAATTCTATGTTCAAGAACTACATTATAAAGAAAATTTTGGTGCAAGACATCAGACAGTAGCAATAGTACCTTGCTCACCTTATTTTTCCAATACCATATATGGTATAGCTTTTTTTTTTCTGGCTTATTTCACTTATCAGACTGCTTTTGTGAGAAAAAAGAATGAACTCCTCAAAGAACAGGTTAATTTTGCTCATCAAAAAAATACATAGTTTTAGTGACTTTTCTCTTTCTTTACTTTGTTTTGATTCTTTAAAAGTAATTAAATCTCCTGTATGTTATTATATTCATTCATTTTTTACCCTGACAATAGGTGTATGAAAAAGATGAGTGAAGATTTTACTGAAGATTTGTGAGTCATACTGAAATTTGTCATCAGCTAAGACAAATCAGTGCAAGTGTTTACAAGTGTGTTACACGGTGCCATGTTTAACTGCATGAATATGGACATGCTACTCTGACTGGAAGGGTGAAAAGCATATGAAAATAATCCAGGAACCTGGAATCTTAAAAATCTTTGCTTGTATAGTCAGAACAGAAAATGCATATATCAATCAAAACGCAGCTGCAAATGTTTGAATAGAAAATATGGATCCAGACAAAGAAGATACAAAGAACAAAGTTATTTGACCTAATTACACACTGGCAAGCACCCTGTGGGAATTTGCATTCCTTAAAGACACCTTAAGAAATTTACTATCTAAAGATGATGCCTTTTGTTTGTTTGTTTGTTTTGCTTTCTAACAAAAATTTTGGGTACTGCATATCTGGGGAGTCCACTCCATTCCTGTAAGACCCAACCTGGAATACTGTGTTCAGCTCTGGGGCCCCCAGCATAAGAAGGACATGGACCTGCTCGAGTGGGTCCAGAGTTGTGCGATGAAGATGATCAAAGGGATGGAGCACCTCTCTTATGGGGACAGGCTGAGCAAGTTGGTTTTTTTCAGCCTGCAGAAAAGAAGGTTCTGGGAAGACGTTATAGTGGCCTTTCTTAGAGGGGGCCTACAAGAAAGATGAAGAGGGAGTCTTTATTAGGTGTGTAGTGATAGGACAGGGGAAAGAGGGTAGATTGAAATTAGACATAAGGAAGAAGTTCTTCACTGTGAGGGTGGCAGGAACAGGCTGAAATATTGTGGATGACTCCTTCCTGAAACTGTTCAAGGTCAGGTTGTATGGTCTTTGAGCTACCTGGTCTAGTGGGAGGTGTCCCTGCAACATGACGGGGGGGGGGGGGGGGTGGAACTAGATGGTCTTTTTCAAACCTAAACCATTCTAAGATTCTATGACTGGTGGCTTGTGAGATTAGGGTATGAAATAAATCTCCACGAAGCAGCTATTCTACATTCTATAGAATCATTATGAGAAACACTTCAGAAACCCAAGAAAAAGCTGAACTATAAGCAAATTTTTTTTTTCTCTTACTGGATGATGTTAGAGAAACCTCATTCTGTACACCTTCATGATGTGTAGAATGGAGAAAGTAATTGTCAATTCATGATAAAATATTAGGAATAAAGCTCTACCAGATCAACTTTAAAGCAGTGTGAATTGAATTGTTAGGATGCTAAATATCATGAATTATGGGATTTGGAGACAAAAAGGATTTGAATACTAAAGGGTGGAAATTCAACTCACTGACAAACGTATTTTGATTTTTTTTTCCCAAGCCTCCCAAACAATATAAACTGGAATGAAGTAAATAGGCAAACTGTTATTGTATGTGATTTCCCTTCTGCATACTGCCTTAATCTATTTACATGAGGAGAAATTAAGGCTAGAGAATTGTGACAGAATATTTACTTCATTAATTTGCATGAAAAAAAAATATTATTTCACCCTAGCTAACACATTGTTTCCCAAAGTAAGAGCTCTGCCCTTATGGGGAAGGTGAGGGACTATCCCAGGGTAAATTTCCAGGAAGCTTTTCAGACATTTGCCAGAGTCTCTTGGTTTTTAAATGTTGCTTCATTTTTAAGAGATAGTTTCCAGCTGTTAAAGACTCAAAGAATATTTTCAGAGTCTACTTCTGAATCCACAGACACCCTAAGGAATCACTTGTATCAAACTAAGAAATTCCTTCCAGGGATTGTTAAATTCATATACTAGGATTTTAAATATCATCACAGCAATTACGTTACTATGATCAGAGTATGTGACAGAGGACAGAAAGTATCTTTTGAAGAATATCAACCTGGGTGGTGAAGACTATGTCAGAAGCTATGCAGTGAGGTGTCTACAACAGTGTGGTAGATTTTTATCTGTTGTTTGGGTTTGTTATTTTTTTCCTCTGAAGTGCATGTTCGGTTTGCAAAAGGTAGATTGAGAGCATGACTGTAATGCAAAATACTTTCACAGAGTCAAAAATGCCAGGTACTTGAGACTTCAGCAATGAAAGGTATAAGGATGCAGTAGCTGTGAATTGTAGCTGGACATATTCCAACTGAAGATTACGCATGCATTTCTAAGAATGAGGGTAACTCAAACCACCAAGAGATTCTCAATCTGTTCATTTTCCAGTTCAGCCTCTATCACCTTTCTAGAAGCTCCTCTTTAGTTGATAACAAGCTCCACAGCACAGATATAAAACCCTCTGAATACACTGTAGGCAGGCATCCAGAGTAGATGGTCCAATGGTCTCCTTATCCTCAAACACTACAAAATTTCAAACCTAAGAAAAATTATTTGAGAAAAAAACCCTTGTTTCACATAGCACTGTAAACAAACTACCATCAGCTTCCTCCTTTTTCCTGGCTGCCTTTTTGCTGTTTGTTTTCCTCTCTCAGCATGTCTGGACTTCAATTAGATTACTTAGCCTTCGAGAGGGAGGCTGCAGTACCCAGCATGTGGGGATATGTGTAGCGGAGCTGCAGCCCTAACTGGGCTTCACTGAGTTAAAAAAATAAGTGGAAAAATAAACCTTGCAAAGGGTATTCAAGAGATGGCAGTGTTGCACTCACCATCAGTCCTGGCTGCTAGAGATTTCGTCTCAGCTGGGCCTGTGTCAGTGGAAGTTTTCCAGGCTTTTCAGAACTCTTTTCTTTCCCCTCTCCAGTCTTCCAGCTTCTATTTTGCTATTTTAAATTCTAATTATGCAACTGAACCGTACCCATGAAAAAGAATGTGTAAAGTGCATGAATTGCAACCTTAGGGTAAGAGACGTGTTAGAGGCTCTCCAAAGCTCCCTAATCTGAGCAGCAGTTTTCCTAGTGGTCCCACAATGAAATAAAATCATTTTCCTCTATCTGGAAATACACAGCCATGCCCAGTACTGCACAGAATATCACATGTGTTCAGCATCATGTGTTTGAGTGACTGTTGAATGTGAGAGCAGTACTCTAGTGAGCAAAGTGTGAGCATCCATAAACAGAAGCAGAGTTAGCCATTAAATTTAAAAGGAATAAAAGAAACAAGGGCTGACTGATACAGCAAACAGTCACTGCTGATGTTAAACCTGTTGGTGCCAGCAAGGTAGAACAGAGCAGAAGTATGTTAATATCATTCTGATTATATTTGTTATCAATATTTCAGGATAGCAAGTAATGGGGAAGGTCTTATGACTGTCATTTTAGCTTGCAGCACTGTAAATTGATACCTGGAAGTCCTGAAAAGACTCAGGCAATGTTTCACCACATGCAGTGAAAATCAGGTGCCAGTTCCTTCAGTACCCAGTTGGGAGCCAGAAGAGTGCCTGCAGTGGGGGCTGAAACTGGGGTGGGGCTGGCAGAGATCTGAGTAGTATGACTACTCAAAGAGGTACCCCCAACAATTCACATCACAACATTCAGGAAAGCAAGAACAGTTTCTTACATTGACAAGGTGTCAAAGCCTCAGCTGATCTATAAACACTGTTTAAATGTAAATGAATATGTCGTTGAGAAGTGGAAGCTTCATAGGGATGGTTCCATTCATCAATACTTAATTCATATATGCAGGATCTTAATTTATATGTTGTTCCACTACACCACTTGGCATGCCTCAGCAAGAACAGCTGAGCTATGCAGCTGGGAATGGCATCTGTGCTGACAGGAGTCCTGTATTCGTATGTCATGTATTGGCACAGGGCACCTTTTTTCTGACCTTATTTAAGGCAGAAGTCTGATGTAGAATATCACAGTGCAATCAGAATTAAACTACCATGCTGATTTCAAGGTACAGAGTCTCGTCAGAGAGAATCATGAAGTAATGAAGTTTCCTGTGCTTGAGAACTGGATGCATGTATACAATCCATTTTAAGAAAGAATAGTTTTAATTGTGTCTGAATTTTTTCAAACTTCTGTCTAACCCAGATTTCTGAATTATCAGAAGGTTTAAGTAGTTTTCTTTTTTATATTACATTTTTCTAACCACATAAGATTTGTCTACACAACAGGAGCAACAGTAGGTGTGTGCAGAAATGATGGGGGAAACCCTGCCTTGAGCAACGTCCTGGTCAGTGCTCAGCACTTGTAAAGAGAGCTTTGTTCTCTTCATTCACAGGGACTTCACAGGATGTTAATGGCTCTCAGTCCCTTTTAAGACTAACCTATAGGTGCACATCTTGTTTGCAGAGTCTTTTAAAAGGTCATCATTAATCTTTGTGATTCTCTTTGTGAGGGTGACAGAGCACTGGAACAGGCTGCCCAGAGAGGCTGTGGAGTCTCCTTCTCTGGAGACTTTCAAAACCTGCCTGGACACGTTCCTGTATGACTTACTCTAAGTGATCCTGCTCTGGCAGGGGGGGTGGACTAGATGATCTTTCAAGGTCCCTTCCAGCCCCTGACATTCTGTGATTCCGTGATTCTTTTTGCCATTACCCAAACACTGTCAAATACCACTCCACCATCTCAGTAAATAATGGGTGAACAGATCAAAAGCCTTGTGCTCCAGAGGCTGGCAGGAGGAATGGTTGTTTCACACAGCACACATCTGGGCCACATGATGACTTAAATCAAGTCTTACTTAAAAGGGAAAGGATATTTGTTTTAAGAGAAATTCCTAACTTCGTCAGGAATGTTGTGTAAGGTTTTTACTGACTTCAATACTACATCACTATGACACAGTTTTGTTTGGGCAGAGGGCAAAACTAAAGCCTCATGGGGATTGTCTGTAGTATTTGGATAGGGATTCTAATGTGCAGATGTGTCTACTGTGACACGTCAACACCATTGCTCTTCATCTCCCATAGTGCTGTCACTTTCCAAACCTTGAACGTGGAAATGGGGGTTAGATGGAGGTGACATCTGCCATATTCACCCCGTCTGCAAAGGTGTTGCCTGTCACTCTGGCAAATGCATTGGATATGCAATGCAAGGAAAGGCATGATGGAAGAAATTTAGTTTAAACCTCCGTACTATTTTCAGTAATATCATTAAAACATACGTAAGTTTTCACTCTTTCTTGTCTCTACAAGCAGACATTTTGTGATGAGCTGAGTGTTCAAGTGTTTTCTAGAGAGAACTAGAGGCTGAAAGGACCTGTTACGCTGGTCCTGTAAGAACTGGAAATAGAGACCTCTGGCATATAGTTGGGTTACAAAGCATAATGTACATGAACAATGAAAGACATACAAGCCAGCATGCTTTTTTGATGGGTACAATACCATTCAGTAATTCCGTACATCCTGAGAAATTTATCATATATATGAGTGCAGAGATACTAATCTACTCTTCATGTCTGTGTCAGTACAGTATTTAACTGGTAAAAGAAACAATAAGCAATTCGTATGTTCCGTTTCTACAAAAATGAGTATATTGATAATTGTTGAACAAAATCAAGACATGTAACTATGATTCTTAATTATAGAAAAGTGAGCCACAACAAGGGGCTTGCATAGGAGAAGTCATTGATGCTAATATTTTGTACTGGGGAATGGTAAGAATAGCTGAGGTGGGGGAGAGGGCAGGTTCTTCTATCACCAGACAATATAATAATTCAGTAAGTTTCTGTATTTTGAAAATAGAAGAGATATTGCAAGCCACAACTGAAATGTAATAAGGCAGGTAGTCTGCTTTTGTTCATGATGCAATTTCTTTTACCTTCTGCTACATTTAATAACAATTTTTATAAATACTATACTAGAACAGACAGAACATGATCCAGGAAAACTGTTCTTAAAAGCCTACAATAAGGAAGACTTAGTTCAACTAATTCTCATGAATTCCACCCCAGAAATTACCAAACTCTTTCAGCTCTCACTAAATCCACTTCACTGACAATCAGACCATTAAGTTACCACTACCTTCCCACATATTGGTATTAAACCTGAAGCAAGTTACATGGAACATATCCTCATTTTTATTAAGTAAAATTGAAATAATCCTAAAGATTAATTAGTAGAAATAAGGTAAAATACATTTTTCTTTATTTCTGATTTTTAAGTATTTTCTACAGCTAGTCCCCATGGAACATGATATAAAATACAAATCAAAACAAACCTCGAAATATTCAAGTAGAGAAAGAAAGGAAGAGAGAAAGGGGAGAAAATGGAGGAAAGGTGGATCAATCTTGTCCCTCCTTGGGCTCAAACATAAGCAACAATTTTATGTCCAAAAAGAGATGCCTGTGGATGGCATTAGAGATGGAAGACAACTTGCTGATAGTACCCAGTGCTGGTTCCCCACAGTTCAAGGAAAAATGAAAAATTGGAGCACATCCAGTGGAGGGCCACCAAGATTGTTGGAAGTTGGAGAACTTGATACATGAAGAAAGGTTGAAAGAATTTGGTTTATTCAGCCTAGAAGACGGAAAGCTCAGAGGGATACAATCACTGTCTTCTAGCACCTAGAAGGTCACTAAAGAGTAGACAAATGCTCTTGTCACAGCAGTCCAGATGGGACAAGGGACAAAGGGAATAAGACGCTTCAGTGGAAATTTCATCTATACATACAAAAAACCTGAATATTCTTCCCCATAAAACCAAATATAGATAGGAATAGGTAGACCTGAAAAGAAGTGGTGGAATATCCCTCACTCTAAGTCTTAGCTTGACAGGTCCTTTTAATTGGCAATAAAAAGCCACCAATAACATTATTTTAATATTGGCTTGTTTTCTTTTGTTTTTCTATGTCCTTAATTTCTGAAGTGCTTAAGTGAAATACAATTATGTATCAATAATTTCCCAGATGGTGTGTTTATTTTTATCTCTTTAAGAAACAAAATAATCTTTTAACAACACAATGCATTTTTATTAACACACATATGTATTTTGAGATGTAAAAAGCCAAATAAATGCTTGTTGCATTACCCTTGTAAGTAATTTTGCTTTATCTGATAACAAAATGTGTGATTTGATGCAGAAATTATAAACACAAGGATTTGTCCTTGAGGTACCCAGAGATGATACTAGGTGACCATAAAAAAGAAACACAATTAAGGCTTAAAGGCTATACTGTTATTAAATGAATTCAAGTAATGGAAGAGTTTAAGCCTGTTTTTCCCATCTGAAGCATATCAAAATGCATATCTTTGAAGTTCAAAATGTCTTTTTTTTTTTCTGAAAAGATACCCAATTTTACTCTTTCCTAATTTCCTAATACGTGTAGCTTGCTTCCTTCAGAAGCCATAGTGTATTTGTCAGTCCTCTTCTAATTACCTCTGGGCCAATTTTCGCCAAATAAGAAAACAAACAAACAAACAAACAAAACCAACAACCCACCCCCCTCCCCCCCCAAAAAAAAAAAAAAAAACAAAGGAAAGAAAAGAAAAAGGAAGGCACAAATATGTGACTATATGTCACAAATTTCATGAAACAAAAATCAGGGTAGAGAAGAGTTTCCCCCATCACAGTCTCTGCTAAGGGTAAAGGACGCAAAGCTCAGCCTTTTTCTGCTGTGTTCAGCAGCACCTGCTGACAACACTCCATGTGCTGCCTCTTACCCTCATTGAGGAACCAGCTGACACGTGGTTGAGTACCAAACCAGAGCTAGTGAGATAGAGGAGATAAGGAAAAACCAAAAATCTGGAGAGGGAATCAGACCTTTTTAGTTCCAGGGCTCACAAAGCAACTTGGATTACAATCTCAGTGCTTCAAAGAAATAAAAACAAGCAACCAAACAAAAATGGTACTTTGACGATTCCACCTTTTCCTGCAAACACTTCTCAGTTCCCTGGATTTCACCACTCCTACTTTTGTCAGGAAATCTGGAAAAGTTTCCCTGAGCCCAGCCTCCTCTTCAGGGTCACTATTCACCTCCACCGCTAAAATGCAGAGGCCTTAAACAATCTAACCTGTAAAGTGCTCATTATCTTAAGTCCTTGTGACTTCCTTATGTTCCTTAGGTGTTCCTGTGCTGGCAAGGGGGTTGCACTCAATGATCTCCAGCGGTCCCTTCCAACCCCTACCATTTTATGATTCTATGATTCTATACTTTCCTAAAGCCTTACACAAGGGTAGGGAAGACCTGGAAAATCCTCCATGCCATATTTATTAGTTTAGATATTGAGGTCAAGAATTTCACAATTTTAAGCTAAAAGTTGAATATCTGTACAGAGAACTAACAGTCAGAATGATCATATTTTACATAAATCTGAATATATTAAATCAAATAGAGATTTATCTGATGAACCTACAGCCAGAAAGGACTTTGGGGTCACCCCAGTTCTTTTAGGACATACTTCAGCACATGCACTGCTCTATGCGTTTTTCCATTCCTGTCTTTACATGTATGCTGTGACTAAGTACACTTTGGCATCAGATGATTTCTACCACTTAGAAACAAGAAGACCAATAAGTACACAGATTATCCAACCACAGGATTCCCTTGAAACACGAGCTTTGAGACACTGTAAGACATGACAACCTGAAGGAAACAGACCTTCCTTTACATTCTGTCATATTATTCCTGTTTCTCTACACATCTCATTAGGACTGGATTTTTTAACTGCTGATGCTAAAAGTTGACCAACTTGCAGACAGCCTTATTCAGTCTTAACAAGGAGTGATATTTTATTCAGTACCTTTGAAATCATCAGTGAATTAAGATGTTATGTGAGTACAGGTGGTAGAAGTCACCCTAGACTCTCCTTCTCCTCCAATTTACAAATTCCCTGGACATTGCATATATGAGACAATATCAAACCCCTCATCTGCATGGAAAGAAAGCATGGAATTTGGTAGGATGAAGCTGAAAAGCATAATAAATGAAAACAGCTCCATACCCTTTTCTGCACAGGATCTTATAACCAGTTTGCTGCTGGTGTTAAGGTTTTCTTCTCCTCATGCAAATGGTGTTTGAGTGAGAGTAAATACAAATTTTATTGTTTCTAAACATCTCTGTCACTAATCAATGCTGCCCAGTGTATCCCAGGTCAGCTATATTTTTAAAGTACTGATTACATTTTTCATTATTCTGATATTCAAAACAGGTTTTATCAAGAAGAAAAATATTCATAGCTAAATATGATTGTTTTGGTCAGGCTTCATCAGAAACAGACATGTCAAAGTTCCCAAGCCCTGGATCACATAAAATAACTAATTTGGGCTTCAACAGAGTGGGAATATGTGTTTAGGAGCTGCTGACAATGATAGACAAGGCAGGAATGTATCATGGACTGCCTTGATCAGTATTTGGCTCAGAATCACAGATTTCAAAACTTTAAGTGATGCAAGGAAACAATCTGCAGAAAATAAATTAAGAAAATAAAAGGATTAATCACTATTTTCATCAGGTTCCTCAAGCCATTGTTACTAACTGTTGAGTAATTGCTCCCTGACATCACAGCATAATAACATCAGGTTGGTATCAGTAAAAGACATGCCTCTCCTTAAGAAAGATTAATTTCTTCTACAATATGTCTTTATAAAGATGAAATCTATGATATTGACAAGAAGACTTCCCCCTCTCTGAGGCTGATAGCCAAGTTGAATTGAAATCAAAACTGGAAACATTCTCTAAGTTGGTTCGGGAGAAGCCAAATTGAGGTACATTATACAGACAAGGATTTCTTCTAGCTAAAGAGCAGCATGTTAACTACAAAAGGCAAATTTTTATATCCCTTGTGCTCATGTAAATCCAAAGGACATATTTTGCATTGTTTAGGGGAGCTCTGTATTTACACCAAGCTATCAGGACACATCCATCAGTTGGATGATTGTAGCCTGAGATTAAGACAAACAATCTACAAAGAAAGACAACAAGTAGAAACCTCTGTTAAGAGAGAGGTCACAGTGCCCTATTCTTTCCATAGAAGAATGTCTCCATGGAGACAGACACATTCAGACTGGAAGCAAGACAACTTTAACAGCAAGAGTAATTAACTGTTGCAACATAATTAAAGGATGTAGCTGATTAATCATCTCCTGGAGGACTTACATTTAGACCAAATGTCTTTCAATAAGATATACACTGGTTTAGTCACAAGTTCATGGGCTTGATAACACTCACATTAGAGGTAAGAATGATTTCTTTCTCTGCTCAATTTACTGGGTAAAATTCCACAGCTTGTGTCATGCAGAAGGTCTGAGTGAGCAGACAGGTTTCTTTTGGCATTTCAATCTATGGGCCAATTTGAAAACTCACAACACACAAACCTACTTTAGGGTGAGCGGGTTAAGAAACCACATGTCTACAGCAATACACAGAACACAAATTTTAACTGTTCATTTAAGCTTTATCCTTCTCTATACAAAGGTAACTGATAACCTAGGAAAGAGGAAACTCTGACCCCACATTGGTAAAACTGGACAATAAGAGAAGGTGAGAGAGGGGGAGAATAGAATATACATCATTACTTCCTCTGCACTTCCTTTTCCTATATACATTTATTTTCTTTTGCATATTTGCATTTGATTGGTCCCATACAATTTCTTTGAGTTTTGGAATAGATCTTAATAATTTCATATAACAGATATGTGAATATTTATTTATATAAATATATGGATATGTGGGGCCCAAAAAAAATTATGTGCCCCACTTCTTAATTGTAAAAGTCAATTTGTGTGCAGCTACTGTATTATTTAAATCTAATCATCATAGATATATCCAAATACATCTTTTTTTTCTGTGAACAGCATTTATTGAAGCTAGAATTCACTTTAGATCTCTTTACACAGTGAAATACTGCTTACTTTCTGACTGTATTTGTCAGGGGGGAAAAAAATCAGATCACCAGCACTGAATCACTGCAACATATACAAAGGTGGCAAAATTCTTCAGCACGGCTCCCAGTAACATTGTCTTTCATCTAAGAATATGGACCTTGAGTGACCACACAGTCATTCCACATAGCTAGAGGGTTAGATTACACAGATATGGATGTGTACCCACTCAATGCTGTACAGATATCCAAATGAAACAGCAGTAGTCTTCATATGAAAACCTTTTGTGTTGCTGTAATGTCTATAAAAGCTCTAGTTTTTTTCCTTAAGAGGGTCAGGGTAGAACAATCTCACTTTGTACCAGTTTGATTACAGTGTCTGTAAGCATACAACTTAAGTTGGATTCTCATAACATGAATTTATTTAAAATAAACAATTAAAAGTAGAATGGTTTTTAACTTCAATTTTAAATTCCAGTGTTACAGAGGATAATTAAAGGTTAATTAAAAAAAAAAATACTTAGCAACATATTGACATCGCATACCATCCCACAGCCAATTGTCTACCTCCTATTCTGAAGTACTTTCTAGCTTTTAAATCTATTATTCAATAGTTAGAAAAGATACCATAGGCCTATAAAACTTAGTGCTGTTTATGTTCACCTGTTCATCTCTAAAGGAACATCCTCTTTCTTGACAAGAAATAGGGAACATACACTTCATTTTCCTCCATCTACCTACTTCAAGTTGCCCAGAATACACTGTGAAGAGAACTTCTGAATCTGCTGCAGAAAGTTTCTACTCCACCCAAATTAATTCAGAGACATTTCAGTGGGCAAGATATGGGACTTTCAGCCCTACCCCTTTTTGACACATTTCAGTAAGCCATGGTCATTCCTATCCCACAGTGTGTCAGTGAGATCAGTACAACACCTACTTCTGGTTTCTATTAGTCATAGTTATATGCTACTGCATGTAACAAGGGCTAATCCAGATTTAGTTTGGAATTCAGAAGTGCTGCTCCAGCAGAACTATTTAGAAATATCCAGTGACCACTGACTCATCCTCTGTTCCTCCATACTGCAAAAAGGAAGATGACAGTCTGTCTCATAAGACTGTTGCAAGAATGTAATATCTGAAATACTATATTAAGAGAACAGAGGACTAAGATTAAGATGATTCAAAATGTACTGTGGTCTACCTTCTTGGTTTTCCTCCATATAACAATTAATCCAGAGAACAGAGCAGAATTGGAAGTTGTTTCTGGAGGTCCCTGGTCCAACCCCTTGTTCCAAGGAGAGGCAATTTAAATCAGGTTGCTCAGGACCTTTTCCAGTTACGTTTTTAATACCTCCCAAGATGAAATCTTTACAACCTTTCTGGGGAACCTGTAGCAAGGTTTACCATCCTCTTGGTAAAAGAATCCAAATACATAATAATAGTTCCCCATGGTAACACTTGTGATCCCATCTAGATAAGAGAGTAAACAAACAAAAAGGGATGAAGATATCTAGCTATTAGGTTACAGCAGCCTAGAATTAGCCATCTAGACTTCTGCAGTGCAAGGAAGCCTCCAAAATCAAAATTCTGCTTTGTCCTTTACTCCAATTAGACAGTACAAAATACCATAAAGTGCCTCCCCTGCACAAGGATGAAGGTGCCCGATTTAACTACATCAAAGCCCTTCCCTCTCCTTGAGAGTCACACCTAAAACCTTTAGCCAGGGTTGTTCACTTCAGCAATACTTCTCACACATGATAATAATTCCCCATGTGAGATGTGACCTACCATTTCCCTTTGTGCTTGAGCAAAAGCAGTGAAAACTATAGGGCAAGATGATACTGGTTTTCCTAAGTCTCTCCAGTCAGAGATTTTAGTTTTTGTATAAATTACTCAAAAATATAGTATGCCCAGAGAAAAGCAAGAATACAGCTTTCAGGAAAACGCTCACATTGGTCAGTGAGATTCCAGTCTCTGATACAATCAATAGTATGGATTTTATAAAAGATACTTGTAAAAAAATTCAGTCTCTGCCCTAGCATTTAGGAATACACTGAGACGTACCTCAGGTGTGTGGGCTTGCTTGCTTCCTCCCTCCCCCTTCCCCCTCTCCCTTCCTTCCTTCCTTCCTTCCTTCCTTCCTTCCTTCCTTCCTTCCTTCCCCATTGGAATCTATTCCTATACTGAGAAAACTTTACTAATCAACTGATTTTTCCCTTCAATTAATGATTAGCATGGTAGACAGCCCCAAATCCATAAAAGGATTGTTTTAGAAATTGTAGATTCCCCCTATGTACAAAACTGCATTCCTTTTTCTATTGCACACTGAAGGTGGAAAAGGGGACAGAAGAACAAACCACAGGAATTACCTGTGTTTAAACTAACTATTGTATAACAGACCATTTTCCTTGGCTCCTTATCTAACTTGAACATGATATAACCATTGTTTTATTTGAATGATGGTGTAGATTTTAACATCAGGCTGTATAGTCTCTGTTCCATTTATCAGGGTGTATTACATCCAGTTTATAAATTGCTGTTCTTCCCCTGTTTGCAGCCATGTAGCTCAGCTCATTTCAACAAACATTAAAGCCAATGTTTTTTCTGGGGAGTGAAATAAAGCTAACCTGAAAATTCATTATGTCTTACTGTCTTTATCAAGATTAAACATGACAGTGTTCTTATAAGCATTTTCTCCTCCTTGTTGTTGTTTTCAAAGATTCTGGGGGTATGCTTTCAGATACACCTCAATTCAGTTGTTTCTTCCAAAATACTTATACACGTCCTGATGAAGATCATGCAGGCACTGTAACTCAAAACCAGCTGCTGTTTGGACAAAACATTTATCTATTGTGATGCTCTTCTATAGTTACATTCCTCTGATAGTTGAATACCCTTCTAAAACTCAGCCTAAATTTATTAACATTTTTCTTTCAGACATCATTACTATTCATTGTGATGTACTTAAAAACACTAATGATATTATTCAGCTTCATTTTGCTCCACTAAATGAAGACAAATCCTCAGAGCTCCCATTTCAGGATAGGCTCTTCAGTCCCCACTTTGATTCTCTCTTCCCCAAACACCAGTGACTACCAGTCTGCAACAATCAGATGATGATTTACAGAATCCTGTACAGCAGGACAAAGATTCTTCTACTTCTCCTGAAAATAGATCCTATTTTCCTTTTTCATATCTTCATCACATTGACTTCTCTTTTCTCCTGAATCCCCTCTTCCTAAGTGCTGAACTTTCAGGAAACCACAGAAATGAACATTAATCAGTCAGGAAAAAGGAGTGTTTGTAGCAGGCAAGACACAGACTTCATCACTCTGAACGTCACATTTAGAGTTCATTGCACACTTCAAAACTACTCTGGAAGCCACTTAAAAACTTGAGTTTCCCTTGGCAGGTGTCAGAATTTCTTACTGATTTACAGTACCATAGTAATATGTTGCTGGGTTGTACTATTTAGGCTAGATATCTGAAGATGAGGAAGATTTTAAGTGCCTGGTACAATATATTTTAGCCTAACCTCCAAAAACATCTTATTCTTCTTGTACATTACTCTTTTTCTCATTTCTACAGGTTAAGATTTTTTCATAGTCAGAAAATCCCAGGGATTAAACTAATTATATCAGTTACTAAAGCATTACATGGAACTAATACCAGTATTGATCACTGAAGACTTCCGTGAATAACCTGTGAATAATGCAATCTTATACTTTCTTTTTCCCTGTCACTCAGTTTCCTGCCCACCTTAGTTTCATGGCAGCATTTTCCAACTACTAGGAAACCCAAACCCTAAATGTAATTTCCTGTATAGCACTTTGTAAGCATTTAACAAGCCCAAACAAAAGAAACCCAAACCGCATTTTCTCTCCTGGGGGAGAAAAAAAAGAAAGTTAAAGCAATTATCCCATTAAAAACAATACAAAACCAACCAAACAAGAAAAATGAAACCAAACCAAATAACAAAAACAAACAAAACTTTTTTAAAAAAGACAACAAAAACAAAAAAAAACCAACCAAACAAACAAAACCAAACAAAACCAAAACCAACAAAAATAAGACAACAAAAAACAAAACAAAACAAAACCCCAAAAAACAAACACAAAACCGGTGGTCTTTTCCACTTCCATATTCTCCTTACTGTAAATCAACTCACCTTTGCCTTCATATTCTACAGTCTTCATCTTTGTGAAAATTGTTATTCAGCACATATAGTTTTAAATACTTATCTAAAGTACCTGAGTTAGGAAGGCAGTAATCCAAGGTCACTAATGAAGAGGTTAAATATGAACGGTTGAGTTATCCCTCAGAAGTGACTCTCCATTGAGTGGATAGACTTTCTGGGACAATTAAGTTAGATGCTTGAAAAAAAAAAATGGAATAGAGCCATCTTTTCCAACACTTCTATGCCAATAAATGTTTGTTTTGAGTAAATTCCAAGACTGAATTACTTTTAACATTGACTCAATCTGTTCTTGTACTTCATATCTTTGCAGATGACAATGGTAGATTTTAGCAATGTGGGGTTTATTTTCTTTCTGACATTTAATTCCTCTTGACTTTTACAATTTTTACTTTATTGTTACTTGGGATATCCATGCTACATGATCTAAATAAACTTTCTGAGGGATTTTAGAGCTCTTCCTTCCATTCCAAATGGGAAATTTCACTTCCAGCATATCCCATTCCAGTAGATATCATTAACTGTGATGGAAACTTTTGATCAGAAAGCCATCTTTGCCTTAGTGCCTGTTCTGCTTTAAATTTGACTGTCTGATGCTATGTAGTTTAATTTATATAAATCATTATCTTTCTTAATTTTGCAAATACCTGTTCTTTTGAAATTAATCCTCTTTCAATAAACAATATTTTTTTATACAAAATATATTCATTTAATTAATCTGAGTGATCTCACAGCTATCATTTTTTTAACGTCTCATTATTCACTCCAATAAAGCACAGCACATTTAATAATAATACATTTTCAGCTATTAAATATCTCAGCAAGCTGTAGAGACTGTCAAAGAAATTAAGATCCTTGGAAAACAAAGAAGACTATGCAAAGACTGAAGTGGAATGTAAATCTATGTGTTTGTGCTTGTATTCATAACTGCTTCCTTTAATATATGGCTGCACTTTAAGAAAGGAAACAAATGTAACATTCATATTAGTACAGTAAAGCAACACCAGAGAACAGTCCCTAGTCAAAACATGATTTTCTATGGCATTAAATTGCTGTAAGAGTCCCTGGAATAATTTTTTTTTTTTGCCTGGATCAAATAGAACTGTCCCAAATAATTCTCAGGCACAGCTGGACACAGTATGAATCATGAAGTATTCAAAATAGACAGGTCTGGTATGATCAGATTGTACCAGCTCTTCAAAAACAGGCAAATTAAGATTATTCAGATATAGCAACTGAAGATTCAGAATTACATGACATTTACTACTGTAAATCTCACAGGAGTATTCTGCCTTTTTGTGTTCACAGAGGGGTTTCTGCACAATGGATGACTGGACAAGGGAGAGGACAAGGACAAGTAGATTAGGACAACACGGATTAGTCTACATCCACTGCTTAGGTCCAGTCCTCATTATATCAGATTTACGTTGTATAGGGATCATTGCAGTAGTCCAGAAGACAAGCAGGGTGTGAGGTAGCAGCCAGTGTGGTGCTTAAGTTCAGGTTTTGTTTTTTTAAAAATTTATTTTGTGATATACACATGCCCAGGGAGATTCTATTTCCTGTTCCAAACAGTTCCAGGTTAATCTATTTCAAAAATACTAGAAATACTCTTAGAAATATGAGAAATATATGGTATTGACACCACAACTGGAACAGTGTCCAAAGATCCACATGGGTGCTTATAATTTTCACATACAATTTTGAGCTACAAGCACATCAAAAGTACCATTTTTCATATCAACACCACAAATAGGTAGAAACAGCATTTTGCTAACCATCAGTGATCTCCAACAGCATGTTTATTCCAAGGCAATGGGTTTACAAAATTTACAATAATATAGCTGTTTCTACTTCAGCCAAGACCAAAAGGCTTTTGCTCAGAGAAAATGATTGCAGGGAAGAAAATGAGTGCCACACACAGTAAGAGTCTTTGATGAAATTTTTAATTAAGGCAAGCAGGCAATTCCTTCATCAGCATTGTTCTTGTTCTAGAAGATAATACTAAAAACTTGTCAAACGTGCATTCAGAAGTCTATTGTCTATCAGCAAAGAATAATTTTGATTTACTGCTTCTTCAATAGTTGAACTGTTCAGAGTAGAAATCACAAAAGAATTCAGAGCACTTGCTGAAACAGAACCCTGCAGTGTATGTGATGGATTGAAACTACCATATCTTTTTGTTCAATTCTGTTGCACTCTCTGGTCTAAAGACATAAAAGTCGATGAAAAAAAAAAAAGGACTCAGGCTTTAACAGTAAAGTAAGTCAAGAGGCTTGTGCTACTATTTGGGAATGGAAATTCTTTTCATAAATCAATTGTATTGACATATATAGGTATCAGTTAAAATGAAGGTACCTTGATGCTAGATGCTATTCAGATGTATAATAAGAGAAAGTAAAAGCATTCAGAGATAATAAACAGACAACAGAATCAAAGTGTTACACAAAGAAATACAGAGTGGTAAACAAAACAAACAAACAAAAAAACCCCAAAACCAACCAAACCAAAAGTAGATCTTGGCATGTAAAAGAAATCCTTTTGTTCCTGTTGACCAAACTGGCGATGCATGTGTACACTAATGGTGCTGAGCAGAAGGATATGACAACATTGTACAAGCATAGCATTGAGCCAAGGCCAGTGACTCAGACCAAGAACCATTGTGAGCATCCAAGGGGTGGTTTATCCACATATAGGTCAGTTATGTCTGCTTCACACTAAATTCCTGAATAACTCAGGAGATTGCTTGACTGCACGACTGGGTGTTTCATTAGTGCTGGCTTTCTATAAAGAAAAATTAGGCACCTAACTAATATGTTGTTTATAAGTAATTGGTAAACGGGCATTAATTAATTATTTGTAAAAAAATCATAATCTTAACACAATGTGTGATTGGAAAGAAGGCAGAAAATTTCCTTTCTTACTAAAAAATCCCTCCTATGAGAATGTGTCACTTGGTAACTTTTTGGAGACTTTTCAGTCAAAAACCTTACTATGGACTTTAGAATAACACAATATTTTATAGATTAAAACTTTTCATAAACCGACCATATTCATAATCTGACCAACTTCCTGAGATAAGTAATTACTTGGTATGCTGTTCCAAATACTTTTTAGATTATATTTAAACCCAAGGCTATCAATCTTATTATTTATTCAGTAAATTTTACATGCCAGGCAAAATACTGACCTTTGAAGTCAGCATCTTATCACATACCCATGCAGATTAACAAAATAGTTTCACTGCAAATGTTGCCATCACTACTTTTAGAGGACAGCAAAAACAGACCTTGGGCGTATGAACTCCAACCCATGGCTGTCCAGAGGTGTGGTATGCAAGTATTAATACTATAGCAAATTCCACCAGCAGAAAATAACAATGAACAAGCACCTAGTCTTCCCATTTGCAAAGAATTTTCCATTTAAAAAAAGACCCACCTCTTCTCTTTTTTCTATATAAAGTTTATTTTCTACAGAAAAAAAAAAAAAGTAAAATGCTTTTTTTGTTGTTGTTTTTGTTGGTTGTTTGTTTGCTTGCTTTTGGTTTTGTTTTTTGTTTTCACACTAATGCAGAGAATGAACACACACAACAAAACTCTCAAATGTTGTTATAGTTCTAGTTATGGTTTTTTTGCAAACTCCTCTACAAAATTCTTAGGTAATTACTCATTTCTTGCTATGTAATGAAGCTAGTGGCACCTCTACCATGATCATATCAAAATGACATATTTATCTAGCCAGAGAGAAACCGTCGGCTTATGAGAAGTTATTAACATGATTGATTTGAAGAGCCATTTTATAAAGCAAAATTCAGTCATTTCTATTTGACACATTTAGGACAAATAAACTGCTTATAAATACATACACAATTTTGAGTTATTTCTATATTCCATGGCTTATTTTTCTTGAAATTTAGCTGTGTCTGCAGAAATATTTAGTTGCTTGAAAGTATCTCTTTGCATTCTCACTTCTGATCTGAAGAAAAACTTCACATTGAATTTACCCAGGGGAAGGACCCAACATGGCACCTCACATACAGTAACAGGTTATGACCATAAACAATGAAAGACAGCCTAGTACAAGGGACACCAGAGGTCTGGGAAACAAGATAGGTGTCATGGTTGACCTTCAGCACAGCATACCCTCTTTCAGTCCTTCTGTTCCTGAGTAGTAAAACTATTTTGTGAAGCATTTCAGGAAATTTAGATGGCATGGTCTGAATAGGATCTAGGGTGTATTAAATACCCGGATGATGAAACTGTATCAGTGAAACACTTCATCTTAAAAACCACTGTTATTTCTCCACTTTGTTTCTCTTAATCCTGTCCTCTTATTTTTCTTGTTCACATAGACCTTTGATATTCTGCTTCCTCCTTTCTTGCTAAGAGTCTTCTTGGCATTCATATCCAATCTGCACAGAGTTCACTCCTGCCATTCAGCAGCCCACCTGATAAAATAATCTGTTATTAAATTGCTGCAAGTGGCATTATGTTGCATTCATGTCTTTGAACCAACATGCCAGCGAGACAGACAGGGCAGGGAAAGCACTGCCAAATCTGAGCTGCTTTGTTCCAGGTTGCCTGTAGGCAGAGGATGGCAATGCTCCACTGTTATAAGGACTCTGGTTACCTTTCGCCAGTTTTCTTTATGGACATGACTGCCAAATGCTGAAATGCTACTCTCTGGGAAGACCTAAACAGTTGGGGTTTTTTTTTCATTTATCAGTATGCACATACTGACACTGCCCCTTTTCCCCAAAAAACCTTCAGTCTTGTCAGTAAAAACTCACCTTTCATTTCAGTTATATATTAAATCTTAGGCTCTACACATCTTGATGAAGACATGCATGTTGCAAATGTCAAATGAACTGCCTGATTTGTGTAGGCACACATACTGTAATGTTCTATAGGGACCATGCACATATAGCAAACAGATTCTTTGGGACTTGCATCTGTATTTTAGCTGGCAGCATAATTAGGTCCCATATGGTTAATGAAATGTAACATGTCAGTATTTTGTAGGCTGAGATTTGTCACACGGAGGTGTTGGATGTAACACCCACTCTACCAACTGTTCAAGAATAGAAAAAACAAAATCAGTTAAAAGCTTGTGTGTAAAAGAAAAGTAGGAATCAGCCTCCAGGCTTTCAGTTTTCCAGGCTTTCAGTGTCCTCTGTCTTTCTGCCTTCCTTGGGGACATCTGTCAACTGAGGAACTTTTCCTCAATAATGTTTCAGAGTATTTTCTCTAAAGGCACAAATCTGTGCGTGATGGGTAACAGAACATGTATACAAACCATGTCCATGAGCTTCTCTGCCCTACATTACCAGTAGTGTCTGAGTGTCCCTTACTCTTGGAAGTATTGATCCTCACAACACTTCCATCACACCCATGAAATGTGGGTGTTTGGAGCAAATGCTTCAAGACATTCATGTGTGACAGATCTCAGCCTACAAAATACCAAACCATTTCAAAGTCATTAAGCAGATGGCTGGAGGCATGTCCACAGCAGGCTACAGAATACAGGTTGTGCTGAGCCACTAGCTGAGATCCTCAATTCCACCATGTCATGTCCCAATGGACTGATCCATTTAAGCATAATACTGTAATGGTACAGCCTCATGCAACCCTGGTGTATCTGAACCAGTCTCTCCATCACAATACATTGACATGATCTCTACAATTTCATCAGGGCTACATGGGTAGTCCAGGAGAACACATAAGTGGGTGTCCGTCATGATTTAACTCCAGTTAGAAACTAAACACCATGCAAATGATCCCTCACGCCTCCCCCTCCCAATGTGATGGGGAGAAGAACTGAAAAAAGTGTCAACTCAACTAAAAATAATAACAACGTTAATACAAATAATATAATAATAATAAAAACAGTAATAGCAATGAAAAGGAAGATAAGAATTTCTAACTACCACTGACCAATCCCAGAGCAGTTATGTGTCCCAACTCCAGACAACTTCCCCCATCTTACATACTGAGCATGACATTCCGTGTTCTGGAATATCCCTTTGGCTAGTTCAGGTTGCCTGCCTCATCTATGTCCCCTCCCAATTTCTTATGTATTCCCAGTCTACCTGCTTTCAGGGCAGTTTGAGAAGCAGAAAAGGTCTTGGCTATATAAGCACTGCTCAGAAATAACTAAAACATCCCTGTATCATCAACCTTGTTTTCAGAACAAATCCAGAACATAGCTCCGTATTTGTTACTGTGAAGAAAATTAACTCTATCCCAGACAAAACCACTACAGTTTCTTACTTCCATATAAACCATCCCAAACTCCCTGCTTCAGTAGCCACTGCACTGTCCACACCCAATATTCTTAGGCCAAATTTTCTAGTTCTGATAATTTAATTTGACTCCTACTCCTGACCAGAGCAGTTGAATGGGACTAGAAGAAGAGACAGTACTATATTTATAGCCCACAGAGACATAAGCTAACCAAACAGCCAAGGTAGATACACATCACAGAGTTGAGGACACAATAGTCTTCCTTCTCATAACATGGCTTAGTGTGATGCACACACCATCACATGCAGGTAGAGAGGCTTCAGCACTGGTCTGATATGATTATATGCAAGCATGCATGACTGAGAGGTTTCTCAGCACCTTGCCTCCTGGGTCAGCACCATTTACATGTCACTCTTCCCACAGAGTGGTGCCTAAATGAACCACCTAGCCCTGCTTGAACAGCATGTGAACAACTTTCATAGCAGAATCTGTCTGCATAAACTGTTGGTTGAATACACATGAATAATGCATACAGCTGTAATAAAATCAGCATTGGAGCACGGAGAGAAAAGGACTATATTAGCCTGAATGATTCAGACAGTTCTAGTTAACAGGTGAGAGGCCAGAGAGAGGGGGAGGAGGAGGAAAGTTGTACAATTGAAGAAACAAGCAGGGAATGGTGGAGGAAAAGGAAAATTGGTAAGTCTATAGGTCAAGTCACCTTCACTTTTTCAATAAAACTCTGTAGCAAGATCTTGTCATAACTATAAGGCTTACACTCCTTGGCTGAATCTTAGGTAGTTTACCAGAAGGAACTACATTCCTAGCTTGTTCTAGTCATTGCATAAGTCTAACTTATACACAATTTGTTGAACTCCTTGAATGCATGCTGTAACAGATGCTTCATTTTGAACTACTTAAGCATGCTTATATTTATGCATTTGCATAAATATCTTTGGATTTAGGAAAAAAAAATCCTTCCATGGAAGTTCTGTCTGAGTGAACAAAACCTTCAGCCCCATATTCAGTAAGACATAGACCATCTACATATCATTTTCTTTTCAGCAGCCATGGGGGTGCCAAAAAAGATTATGAGTGTCTAAATACCCTGTACAGTGGGATTTCAAGGGAGAGATGCAAATCTGAGAAAGACAGCATCTGATCCAACTTCAACATTTTTTTAGACTCCTTAAATTTGAGCTACTCTCATACTTTCTCTTTAGAGAAAGAAATAGGTCAGACAAATTGCCTGTCTTTTTGCATATGCATGAAAATGAGCAAGGTAACTTCACATCCCACAGCGCTGTTGGAAAGAAAAAAAAAAATAACACAAAGAAGCCTTTTATATATATAACCATGACTGAAGACATATGAGAAGCTTATATTGGAAAGATGACATACACTCTCATATTCTCATTTTGGGCATGTATCCTAATCTTTTTGAAAGCTTCTCTTGATACAAAACAGATTTTAATCCTGTAATTTTTTTTTTTTTTTTTTTTTTAAATGTGGTGCAGATGAAAGAAAAAGGAAGAACTACTTACCTATCAAATGCAACCTTAAATTCTGTTCTACTCAAAACCAAATGAGCAGCATCTGCAGGTTTTTACTAATTTTCCTCTCTGGACTTCTTTGGAAAGCGATGGAAAATTCTTTTCTGAGCTGCAAAGTCAGCATGGAAATGAAAAAGGAGCTGAAGCTCACTGCTTATCCTCTGTCAACAGAAGGTATAATATCTCTTTCCAAATTTCTAGCTTTTTATGTCAGAATGCATCTCTGCTGCCTGTTCAGCACAGCTATGAGATCATATCCATCTACAATACTTTCTGCAAACCAAGGAAAACCCTCAAGAGCATGTCAGCATGCTACCTGACAGCTCGCTCATCTTGCTTAAAAACACTTTCTCTAAGGCAAGCTGGTGAGAGAAGGTGGATGGGACATAGTGTTGGGTTCTTCGAGTGCAACAGATATTTTGTTGAAGAACCCTATTCCAATGTAATCAAGTATGAAACTGTATGAAAATTGTTGAAACTGCTGAAGGTGAAAGAGGAGGAATTTCAGCTTCTCATTCACATTTAAGGCTCTGCTTGCAAATGAAAAAGGTCCCGGTTTTCACTAAATGACAGATTGGCAAATTGAACTGTGATACTCAAGATTTTGAGACAAAATAAATGTAGAATTACTGAATAATCTAACAGAATCTCTAGAAAACACACTTTATAGCAGTGATGGAAGAACAGCAGTTCTTTGGTTTAGCCAAAAGAAAGATTAGAACAATGCCTGGGAAGAAAGCCCTGAAAGAATATAAAGATATATAGTTAGAATCAGATTTTTTTTTTTAGAAACTCACCTTTAAAGCCTGAACTTTAGAAGACAACTGGACTAAGTTTGGATGCTCCAGATGAAAGAACTTTTTAAATAATACGCAACTTTGGTGGTCTTTGTTTTAGCCAGGGCTCAGTATGCATTGGTTGATAACCATGATCACATAAACCAAAATTTTTAGAAATTTCCACATCAGTGCATCCTATCTCATTCATACAATTATCTACCTGGAATTGTTTGGTAATCTTATTTTGACTAGGAAGGGCTAAGAAGAAAAAAAACATTACAACCTAACTGGGGGATAGAAGCAAGGGGTTAATAGAAAAAGATATGGTAGGAAGAGACAAAAAAACCCACCCAACATTGAGAAAGGTGAGATAGTAAGCCAGATGGGCAGAAGATGATTTATAACAAGATGAAGGCAGATAACCATAAAAGGGAAAAATAAACAGTACAAGTTTATAGGCCACTACTGTATTGGTTTGCTAATAAGGTAAGAAACAGCAACTTGTGTGCTGATCTATGGAAAACAATTTCCTGCCTGACTGCAAGTTGAAGAAGTAAATGGAATTCCAATGTCCATAAAAAGGAGCTAAAAAGAAGGGGGACATGCTCACAAAATTGGACTTGACAAAACTGGAAACGTTTATATAAGACCTAGAATCTCTGAAAAAGAGCAATAAGAATCTCTGGAAAAAACAGGAATCTCTGCTTTACAACAGTGATGGAAGAACTAAAGTTCTTTGGTTTAGCCAAAAGAAAAATTAGAACAATGCCTGTGAAGAAAGCTCTGAGAGCATAAAGGGGCTATAGACTACAGCAACACAGTCAGTCTTGTCATTTGAAGAAGCCTGAACAGATTTGCCCAAAAGTGAAATCAATTATATCTTTACCCAAAGTCCTTAAGTGAAGAGACTCTGTGTGTATCTTCAGTAACAATATAATTTAGCCTAAGCAATAACTAACAATGACTGGTTGTCATTTTAATACCTGTCTTACATAGTAAAATTAAGATAAAGTAAATAGTCTTCTATAATTTTAAATCAGGGAAAGGTGAACATGTTCTATGACTGCCATGCTAGATGAGCTGTAGTTTATATATACTTACAAAGCTTTGTGCATTCCAGAATAATGATGTCAGACAACTGATTCACCCACTGTAACTATCATGTTCAGAAGAAAAATTAGCACCGAAATAAGGTAATTTCCTAGATCCTAGAAACTTATCCTAGTCCTCTCACTAAAATTTTAAACCTTGCTTTTAGCGGTATCTCTATTCATCTTCCTTCTAATGCTTGTAACATCATCTAGGAAGTAGAAATGTATCTCAGGAAGAAAAGATTAAAAAAAAAAAAAAACCAACCCAAAAAAAAAACCACGAAAACCCCAAAGCCCAAAAAGAAAAA
>JAAGNO010005808.1:0-17878 GCA_033439905.1 Ceryle rudis | reverse complement strand
TAAAAAAAAAAAAAAAACCAACCCAAAAAAAAACCCACGAAAACCCCCCAACCAAAAAAGAAAAAAAAAAAAGAAAGAAAAAGAAAACAAAAAACCCCAAAACCCTACTTACGGACAAATAAGAAACTTTTGACTAGATCACAATAGACTGAGGAACAAATAACTTTCCACTGTTGTCAATGTTTAGGTTGTATTTTGGCCATGGAATTCATTCAGTGTCCTGATTTACCAGACACCACAGTTATCATCTTTCCAACTTGTCTAGTATATATTGGACTTTGAGCAATAGCTATTCCTCAGACATTGTTTGTCTGCCCTTTAACAACGTAATTGATTTTATATGGAAGCTTCCACATATATCACCTGACCAGACATAAATATCACCAGACACTTCCAGGGAAAAAAAAAAATCAAGCTCCTCAATTAGAGGAATTCTCAACTGCATTTTTTTTCAGTTATCATATTTGGAATGATGGGTTAAATTATGTTAGTTTAAAACCAAGCTTGTTGCCAAGGTAGATGGTAACTGTTCTCTTAACAACCTTGCCAATCACTTCTTTCAAGTATACACATGGGATATATTTATGTATAGTACTCTGCATTACATCATGGTATGCCTCCCCATCATCAGGAGCCTGAAATCAGATTTAGTAAGACAGATGCAATCTTATCGTATGTTCAGTGGCTTCCCAATGACATTAAAGCAAAGTCTATAATTTTTGATTCACCTCCAAGATCGCTGTCTCCTGCCTGATTCAAGAACCAGCTCGTCAGAACTGTCTTAGGGAAGACTGAAAAGTTTAAAAGATCTAACACAGGCCTCTTGCATTTCTTAGCTTTCAGAGAAGTCACGTTGGCTCTGATAAGTATGGGAAGTATATTTAGACCTATGTAAAATATCTATTCTGCTCCTTAACTATACGGGAATTTTCCAAATCTGAACCAACATTGATTTAACTTCTGGACTACTAAGCTACCTACAATATGGTTTTAATGCATAAATATACCGACAAGTGTGGGGCATCTTCCTTTTCCTCATTTATGTAGAAATGAAATTACTACATAAAGTCTTTTAGTATCTGGGGTTTTAAAGTAGCTCTCTGGAAAGTGGGTTCTCATCCTAGTCCTTCCAGTGATGTTGGGTTGCTTTATTCTGTTGCTATCTCCTTATTCCTGTTTCCCATCACAACAGGACCCTGATCTCTCCTGAATTCTCTATTAACAGTATCTATATCATGGAATACGAAATAATGGTTTATTTTTTCTTTTCTTTCTTTTTTTTTTTTTTTTTTTTTTAATTCTTATACAAAAATGTACTAACCACACTTTTGACCTTGAAATCTAGGAAACATTTCTTCACAAGTTTGTGATTTATATTTGCTGTTACTAGGTAGTATGCATGGTTTCAAGAATAAGGAATAGAAGTAATAGAAGAGATGCAGAAATACCACAAATCATCAGAAGTAATGAAAAATGGGACATGGTTCATCACCCCCGACTTAACTATTGGATTAATGAGGTGTCTATGTATCCAAAAATGTTTAATTTGTATACAGGATTGATAATACAGAAGACACACCAAATAAAAAGACATGGGGAGGAACCTTCCAGCTCTTCCATGAGTTAAACCTACTATCAAAACTATCAAAGAATATTAATGTTTGTGCAAAAATTTAAAAAGTTGACACCTTTTTGAATGAAGTTTTCATTTGACTTAGGAAATGACCTTTAATCAACTATTTTAATAGAACCACAAGACAAGCAGCTAATTTTGACCAACTTCTAAATTTTATCATAGCTTTCATTCACTAAAATATGTTGTTAATTTGGCTTTCAAAACTAACTTGGGGTAAAAGGTACTTTAGGAACCATGTCTTAAATTGTATGGAAAATCTGTTTTCCAGCAAGGTCTATAGCATGTATTTCATCTCGGAGACAAAATGTCAATGGAAACATACAGGAAAGAGAACCACTGTCACTACTCATGGTTGTCTGACAGCATATATTAGAAGGACCATCTTTCTTTCATAAATCTGATGTGACCCAGCAGGCACCGTGCAGTGAAACCTTGTTTCCTGAAAGATTTGTAAATCTCATCAACCTGAGAGATCCCTCTTTGATTGAAGAGGTGCACCCTGGGGATAGGGAAAAAAACTGTGCATTCCCAGGCCTAAGGCAATAGATGAAATTAAGATTAAGGTGAAGGATGCTGGAATTCCACTGTCTCTTCTCAATGAAGGTCAAGTTTCATGACACTGCAACTTTCATTAACTATAGAGTCTAAGTGAGGGCAAAAGTGACATTCAAACACTTAGCCCCTAATGAAAAGAAGCAAAATGACATTCTGAAGATCCAAATATCCTGATTTTAGCTATGTCCACCCTATCCTTTGTATCAAAATAATTAAAAAAAAAACCCCTTAGAATAATACACCTCCTTGTTCACCTTCCCTTTGTTGTCTCATGGTAATCCCCCTAACAATCTTCATCCCTATTACACTCCAAAGTATACCCTTCACTTTGTATTTTTCTATCAGTCAAGATACTCACTGTGGGCATGTCTGGCCAGAGCAGTCTGACAGCAATGTTAAGTGCTGTTCAGTTAGTCAGTCACTGCAGAACAAAATCAACATTTACTTGAGGCTACTTCTGTTTTCTGCCTCAGTATTGCCAGATGATTGATAGCATTTACTCACTTTTCACAATTATGATGCCAGGATAAATATTTGAAAGTGGGAAAAAAAAAAAAACACTTCTGTTATAGATGTTAACATTCAATAAAAATGAGCAAAAAACTCAACAAGATAGGACTAGGATTTCCATTTCCCATATTTTCTTTAAGATGAGAGATATTTTTTTTTATTTTTGCTACAAGATCAATGTGATTGAGAGCCTATCAAATTGTGATCATCCTGTGATCATCATTTATGTTTGAAACAGTTTTAAACTCTTTGAGACTTTTAAAGACTTGAAAATTAAAAAATAAAAGTAATTTAAAAAAAACCCCAAACCTCAAGTAATTATTTAGCCCAAGGGCAAAAATGAAATATTGCTGAAATAGAGCATTCTCCAGTATTTAGACAGGACATGCCTCAATTTTCAGAAACAGATTTTTATAAATAAATTTTCTTTGAAAATGAAAACAGTTTCATGGACTAGCAATGATCTTTTCTGGTACATTGTTTCTACGTGTCTTGTTTCTGCATATAACACATTAAAAACTATCACCTATGCTTAAAATAAATTTATTCTAATTTTAAATAATATTATTTTGTGAAAAGCAAATAATATTTCTGACCATTATATAGTTTTTCTATCTAAAGGAGAAAAATCTAGAGTCTGAAAGAAAATCTCCACAACATCATATAGGTACAATTTGTTCCTAGCAGCAGGTTTGAGGTCAACTTACTGGAGCTCTTTCAATCATTTCTTCATTCTATTCTCAAAGACTATGGCTAATTTTCATTTTGCTCTTTATTTGGTAGCAAAGGATGCAGGTAAAAATAGTCTTGTAACAAGGCACATTTTAACAAATATGATAGGAAATGTGTGAAATAACCCTTATCTGCAAGGAAAAAAAAAAAAAAAAAAAGAGTTCTGCTTTTGTTATGGTTGCCTGGGTACATCCTAAGAAAACGAAGGTGAACCACCTCTTTATATGCAGTTATGATACATTTAAATGGAGGAAAGTGATATTAAACAGAGACAACTTTGCAGATGAGTTTGATCCAATGTTTACTTGCAGAGCTGTCTGGAGAAAATGTTAAGAAAGTGGCTTCTTTCCTAAGGCTGTGTTCAAAAGTAAATCACACCTTTTACATAATGGAGTGAAATTTATCCCTTGCTCCACCAATAATTTTGGCCTGGTTTATTTCAGTTGTACAGCTGTACAGTTCTAGTCTTCCAGCACATGTCACTTCTTCACTCCATTCAATGTGGCAAAATAAATGGTTTCCAATGGCAATTAAAATTGCCTTTCAAATTATTAATTTATTTTAAATTTTCAGGGATTCACCTTGTTTCTGCCTATGAAGGCCTGATCCAAATGTTGGTCTAGTCAATGGGACAGTGTTGACTTTGGATGGGCTTTCAATGAGGCCTTCAGACCACAATGATGGGGGAAGAGAAAATTGTGTATATTTTTCTATGATCTTTCAAAAAGCCAGGGAATACTTTCATACAGGAAATGAGGTAAACAGACAGTTTTTTGTCTCTTGCAGCAGACAGACAGCTTCTCTTTGGTCTTTCAGACCATTTTACTATCAGTTGGGGTGTCAAGTGGTTAGGCAAATAAAGGTTGAGACAAAATTCCAGGAGTGCTTTTGCTGCATGACCCATCTGCATGACAACTGTCCCCACCTGAAATACAAATACAGGCACAGATTTTCCTTTCTACACTCTTCTGTGTGCATTAGTTTCCGTGAGGGTGGGTGACAGTTACATAAGCTAAAAAGGATCCCCAGTATGCACTCTGAGAAACTGTAGAACTAATCCAGGAGACTTCTCTGCTGAGCTACTTTACCTCAGATTGAGACACGGAATGAGTTTTTCGTCTGCAATATTGACTCAATGCCTGTCTGCAAAGTTTGTTTAAGAAGTGAAAGTTGGTGTTAGTTCAAGGAAAGTTTATTTAAGCTCTGCTGCTGTCACAGTCGTGGGAAAAAAAAAAAAAAAAAAAAGAAAAAAAAAGGCATCTGTAAGGTTAGCTGAAAGACTTAAATTAGTATGCAAACCTCAAATAAAATGGTCTCCAACACAATTTGCATGCTTGTTGTAGCAATCCATGAAGTTGAAGGCAGTTGATGCAGTCTTTAAATGGTTATTCCTCAGTATAAGGAGCCTCTCATGACAGTTTTCTTCTCTACCTGCTCATTCTCACCTCCCTGCCACACAGTGTTAACATGTCTACTCATGGGACCGGGTGATGACCTGGACTTCAGAGCTCATTAAGTGTTTTTAAAAACTGCCCTGATGGTGGGTGAAACAAGTTTATTTTAAAGCCAGACTGGTCGAGAGAAGAGCCCCATGAAACACTAAATGCAAGGAAGAGTTGGAGAGTGGGGGAAGATAATGATGCCAGTGGCACATAACATTCCTGGTTGAGCCAAGCAAGAGAAGTTACAACCTAAGACTACCTAAGACTGGCAAAGATTTCTCTTTAGCACAAGTAAAATACACTACAGTAAGTGGAGATGACTGTTGCTTTATGAAAAATATCCTCCATTTGTTAGTCTTATTTCCTATTAATTGGATTGCAGAAACTTCCTCTTTAAAATTACAAGACCTCCGCTGAAAATAGTGCTTCTTAGCTTCCCATTCATAGGAAAAAAAAATTACTTTTAGTGGTTACTTGTACACCTGGAAGCATCACCTAGATTAAACCATGGTCAAAGGAGAAAAGCTTATGAGAACATCTCAAAATTTTTGTGTATTTTAAATCTGGAAGTGTTGAATAACAATTTGACACATAACTTCAGATCAGTGTCCCAAAATATTAATCCACCACAGACACAGGTAATTATTAAGTGCAGAAGGAAAGATACAGATAAGAAGCTTTTTATTGTAAAGCTACTGACTTCATAAGAAAAGCCAGGCTTCTCTTATACTAGACCAAAAAGAGACTTATAACCTGATCTGCTCATGGAACTACAAAAGCAATGAAATAATCAAACTTTTTCTGCCTCTTCTCTTCTTCTCATCTAGCTCTGAAAGAGGAGACTTCCCAGAAACCAAAGATCATATTTCAGAAGAGTCTGGCTTATGCACAAAGATTAGCTAAATATAGTGAATGTAGATGGCCAGAATTACTGTAAGTGCTGAAAGAAGGACCATTCTCAATGGGTGGGCAAGATCCTAAAAACTGCAAGGTGTAGGATTCAACTTTTTTTGTTTTCTTTCTATTTTGAAAAAGTATGAATGTAGGACACTGATTAGAGGGGCATATTCAGAATGTTTAAAAGTAAACAGATACTATATTAAAATGAAAAATAATTACAGAAATATAAATAATATAAATAAATTATCTATCTCTTTTATTTACTCAGTTACTTTTCTTAACATTTATCTATAGAATTTTTATGGTGTTTTAAAAAAATCTTTCTGTTACTGCAAGGGATAACATCTGCCATAGTCTTTGGAAAGTGCTCAGGACATCAGACATCATCACATTTCAGAGAAATACCTTGACCAGTTTGTATTTTTTCTATCATATTAGAAATACCATCTGCTGTATTGTTAGAAAATATTTGTGTGTGTTGTTTAACTGAAGAACATATTCATCATCATGACCAGACTATGCAAATTGATGAGAGGATCATAAGGTTCCCAGAACCCAAGTTTAATGTTCATTCACTGAAGATGAGTTATATTGCTGTAAATATACCATGAATGATACAGGGCCTCAGGTATTAACAAGATACCACCTATCTTGTCCACTTCAATACCAGCAGAATTAGGTACATGTTGTACTAGATATATTATTGATCATTTCTCCTTCACACTCATCTCCTCTGTCATTTACTACTCTTTGTCTTGACCATAACAGCTATCTCCAGCTTCAATACTTGTGTCCCTATTCCCTTCTTTTCAATGTGCAGTGCAAAGTTCTTCTGCCATAAAATCAACATACCACATGTTACCATCTGCTCCAAACAGAGCATCCACAGGAAGTGGTAAAAAATCACTATTCTCACTCTGTGCAGAATCAGACCTTGATATAAGCTTGACAATTCCCATATTGAATATGTAAGTATTCCCTCTTAATAAGCAGAGGTATAAAAGCTGTTCATAGCAAAAATTACACGAGTCTTCAAAAGTAGTGTGGATGTAAAATCTTATGGTAGTATGATGCATCAGTATCATTATTTCTGACCATGATGTTATTCATACATATCTGTGAAGTGAAGGCTGCATACCAAGCCATGCCAAAGGCATCATCTGGCACAGAATACCTTCACTGCATGATGTGACACTGAGTGTTTTATACATTGTTATATTAAACTGATAATATATCCATACATTCCCATACAAAAGAGCCTGCAGTTATTTACCAGCTTTTGTTGTCACCGAAACATGGTTGCAACAATCTGCATGCAAATTCTAACTTGTTTTAAATACTGCAGAACAAGCTTTCTATTTCTATAGGACGAAAAATATCTCTATATACTAGCATTGGACCAGCAACTCCCCAAAAAGGGCTTTGAATAGTATAAAGCCTGCCAGAGAAGCATACTCAGTGTGTGGGAAGGACAATCTGCTTTCTATTGGTTGTAATAAAGCCAGCAGCATCTACTGCTGTTCAGCAACAACACCACCACTACTCATTCTCTCAAAAACATTTTTAATTCCCAGATCATATTCTGAGACTTTCATTCTGCGTTTATCTGTTTGAACAGAAGTGACCCAGAGAGATCCTAAAATTTTTGACAAAACATAATTCCAGGAAACTCATTAAATGGTGATGTCATTAGACAGGGGCTGGTGAAACTTGCTCTTAAGGCAGTATGAATTTCTAGTCACTTACAGCAAGATGAACCCACTCAACTCTGTCAATACAAGAAATAATGAAATCAGGTAAGCTTTTCCACAGCATTTCTCTTTAATCATGTACTATTCTGAACAGTGGGTAAAAAGGTTAAGCTCTATCTCAAATTAATAATGAGAGAAAAGCAATTTAGCACACATTTCTGATTTTCTGGACACTTGATGGAACACAAATATGTGAAGAAGATTCAAAGAGACTTCCCTTGCTCACCCTTGAAAAAAATGGGCAGATGCAGAGCAAGATGTGGGTGCAATACTCCATTGAGTACTATAAAAAAAGATAGAAATAGTTCTGGAGCCAGAATAACTTGCATTTAAGTATTAGCCAGAATTACATGGGGTTTAGCATTCATGCCTTCGTGGCTCAGACATTTAGCAGGAACACATTCTGACTCAGCTACAGTTTCAAATGATGATTTAGCTCTCTTCTACACTAGGAAGTCCAGACACTTTCTTATTACCCATTAATACTAATGCAGTCAAAATAATTATTCTATATAAATACACTGACTTGTAGATAAAGAAAAATAAATGTCAACTAAATTAAATTAAGGTCAGTTAGAACACTCCAGAGTACACACTGTTAGAAACAAGTGGCCTCAGAGCATAAATAATCCTGTATCTCAAATTTTGTTTTCAGCTATTGTCAACATGATGCTACTTTATCCTCATAGAGAATGTGAAGTTATTATTAACTAAAATAGAAGTCTATACTGTTGACAACTGACTGGGAAAAAAAACCCAAAAAACATATCATCAAATTTTCATCATCTATGTATTAGACCACATAAAAGTAGTTTGAAGGCATTCTTATATGGAAAAAAATAACCTCTTACCTTCCGTATGCACTGCAGAAACATAGGTCCAGTTATAGCGCTTGACAATGTCCACCATAGCCCGTGCTTGCTGTGCATCAGACGGCACAACTCTCATAAAGTACTTGAACAGAGTTTTGTCACTTAGGTCCATGCTTGTGGCAGAATAAGCAATCTGAGGTATATTGAAAAGCTGCAACAAGTTCTGGACCTGGATAGCAACTGAGCTAGATCCAGGTCCAATGACACCAACAATGGGTTTCTTGGAGCGGAAAGACGATGATGATCCATCCACACATCGCACCATGCCTTCCTCTTCTTCTGATGAAATAAGAGAGTCCCTTATAAACTCAATGCTCTGCTCCAGAGCTACAGCAGAATGCCAGCAGGAGTCCCTTATTTCACATCCTAGGGTTATATTTGGCAACAGTGTGGGATCCAAATTAATTCTGTCGAGGGTATGTAGCATTGCCTCCACTCTCTGAATGCCATACTGCTCTCTTACCTCTCCACATTTCCTCTCGTGAACCTTGTCAACAGTTGGTTGATGATGGACAGAGAATAGAGCTCCAATGATAATATCACCAGGCATGTGTGCAACCACCCTTCTTTCATTGGCCTGTGCTGAAACCAAAAGCCCAAAGTTCCCACAGACATCTTCCTTCAATAACAGGATTGCAAGGAACAGCAAAAGGACCATTTTAGGAAATGGTTTAGGCTGGTAGAGACAACATGATGGAACAAAATGGACAGCTGGTGAAAAGCAGTTATCAAATCTTTTGCATAAAAGGAGCGCTATGCTGATGGTTAACCAGGAGTTTGTGTGTATTCTCTAAGGATTCACCATCATTTCCAAGTGGACAGCTATGCAGAGCTGTACATGTGATCATAATCTTCATAACCTTCAAAAATGAATAAATAAGAGAAAGAACTTTAAAATTAGTTATAAAGCCAGCTTTGTAGCCTCTTCTAAAATAGCACCTATTACTACTACTGTCAATGACTGTAATATATTGTCTTCTATATACATTTCCTTTTGTCATTTTCAAGCTGGAAAACTTCATTGTACTTCAGTGTTTCACAGTCTCAGGCTTGTATTTCTGCTGGTATAAATTGGTGTCTTTCTCTTTGATACTGTTGTTTAAAAGTTCTTTTGGGAAATGTTTTCAAAAGCACAGAAGACAGACAAGTATTTAATTCCATACAAGAAATATGTTGCCATTTCTAATGTGTGTCTTTGAACACAACTCCCTTTACTTTCAGACCCTTTCTGTATCACAAAGGCATATGCCACACTAACGTACCTCGAGCTGTACTATGTTATCAATTACAGCACTAAGAAACTCCTCTTAACAGAGTTCTTGAAATATTCTAAGGAATGCAAAATCTGATTTGTCAAATCTGTAGATGTGGTTTTTTCTTTGTAAGATACAACATGAAATAAGTTAACTTTTAAAATATGTTGGGGTTAAGAAAATTGATTTTGTTATTAATATTTGTATTTGTTTTAAGCAGTAAATATTTCAGCAGATGAACAACAGTTCTAAACCAGCAAAGCAGTGAAATAATTTTCATGTTTTATATCTTGAAATGAAAAATCACTAATAAGCAATTCAACAAATCCTGGTACTGTAGACAACTGTACAGACTTTGCTGATAGAAAGAAGTCAACACAGAGATTATACAGATGCATTACAGCCTAAAACATTTGATCTTCTATGTTTGCCAATAGTCTGCAATGCAATCTGCACTCGTCTTTAGTGTTGTTGAAGGATTAAAAAAAAAAAATAATCAGCAAAGAATTCATATCTTTGTTTGTGGATAATGGAACTTGAAAATGTTCTTCACAATGTTCTGTGCCAAGCAGTGTATTTGCAGCAGGATGCTTCTTTTGTATAGTGCTTACACAATAGTTTGTCCAGGTCTTGATCCCTGAGCACATAATGCTCATCTATTGCACTACACCTGCTAGTGAATCCATTCATAGTACAGAAAGTTAAGCACACTCCTAAATATAGGAAGATGCTGAGTTACTTAGTCAACCACATGCCCAGTTTCATTGTTGACAAAACCACCACAAAATTCTGGGACAAAGCCTGATCTCAATTTTATTGACATAAATCTTTTGATGTAATTAAAAAAAAAAAGGAAATTCCATACATTTCAGAAACACCAATCATTTCTAATCCATTAAACATGACTAACAATACTCAGATGTTGTAAAATGAAAGAAACCCTTGCCATAGGAAATCTACCTCTGTTTCTTCCAGGTTGAAAATCTAGCAGTATTTTATTCTCGAATTTACCCCTCATGGGTAGGTCATTCAGTGAAGTGCCACAGTGAAAATCTTCCTTATTCTGAAGATGAGACAGGTAAACCTAAGAACACTTTTCTGATTGATGTTAGCCTTGTTTGATTATCATTTTACCTAGACATCTATAATTTTTAAAGTATTTACATGGAGAAAATCATGCCATAGTTTCACTAAGTATTCCCAAATGAAATCCAAATCCTTAAAAAGAGAAAGCATTGAATAGAAATGGTTTTGTAATATTAATTGCAATATTAATAGTTTCATGTAATATTAATTTTTAGTAATAGAAAGTATTAATAATGAAATAATGGTCAGACAATTGTAGAACATTTCAAGAACTGGGTTTTTTTCAGTCTGTGAAGAGTTGGTTTATCAATACTGCAACCCTTTGACACTAAGGAATAACAGCAGTTCAATTCAGGTTAATTAGTCTCTAATTACAGGATATCACTGCTACTTATGTCTTTCAATTGTTTTTTCTGTGTGTCTGAAGACAGTACCATATAATTTGCAAACAGTTCAAAAGATGAATAGTGGGGAATATCTTTGTATAATATCACAACTGCTAAATTCCTATGCCTCCAATTAATTTAATGTATTATATTTTTTAAAAAATAATATTATTATTTACTAATTTATTAACATTTGAACAGAAATAGTACTGTGTTATTTAAAACCATAGATGCTTATTTTTCTGAGCTTCTCAAATAAAGGCTACATCTACAGAGCACAAGTATATCTAGACAAATACCAACTCTGCCTCAGACTGTAACTGGATATACAATTAGATGCCTTTTTATAACCTAGATGCCTTTGCAGCTGCATATGTACAAATAGAGTTCAGAGCATTGGAGTGAGCTTGTGACACAAAGAAAATAATGCAATTCCATTCCATCATTTTAACTCTACAACATACTTTGTCCAGGTTTCTGGTCATGTTTTGTAATATTTACTACTTACGGTCTTATGTCTATGGATTAAACAATTTCCGTACAGGATATATGAGAAAGGGGGGTCAGCAAGGCCATTTTTATCTTCCTTTCTCCAAAGAACAGCTGTTTGCTCTTCTCTGTCTACAGATGTATCTATCAGTATAAAATTACAGGGTAAAGAATGAAGTGAAGCTGAAGGTCTCCTATATATTTCTGGTTCCATAGAAATATCAGACCCCATGGCTAGAGGCCTCCTATGGACAAAAAGGAAGTTCTGAAAGCCTAATCCTTCCACTCCATAATATGCAAGGGAAAAGAAGGGGCCAGATGTAGACTGCAGTTGCTCCAGAATTAAAGAACTTCCTTTACATACTCCACTGTACTAAAGTGAAAGTCAATTTACTTGGGACTTATAAAGCTGTTACTAATTACATCAAGAAAACTACTTCTGTTTTATAGTATTAGGCTTAGGACTCATATTGAAAGCTTTGAGTCAATGCTTTCTATGGGCTTTCATGATGCAGTGAAACACCCCAGAGTTTACATTGACATGGCTAAGTAAGCCTGCTGAAATTCAGTGGATTTGTATAGAAATCTGGTTCTGTGGGCTTACTTCTTCTCTTATAATACTAAAAACCACATAATAGTTGAGGTGGGAAGGCACCTGAGGAAGTTATCTGGTCCATCCAACCCACTTAAAGCAATTTCAACTAAAGCTGGTATCTTAGCTTCATGTCTAGTCGGGTTGTTAGTTTCTATGAGGATGGAGACTCTACAATCTTTCTGGGCAACCTCTCCAGTTTTTGACCACAATCACAGTAAAAAAGGATTCTCTTCCTGAAGAGAAGGTGGCCAAGGGAAATGCTCAAATACACAAATTTATTGCTCTTCTGTTCCAAGAGGATCACTAACAAGTCACTCCAGATTTTGTTTACTATTCTTTCTTAATACAAGAAGTCTATTATTACAAGCAGGATAAGTACTAAAGTAAAAATTAGCAAAATTTCATAAGCTTAATATTACTCCTGTTTAAATTGTTAGGGATAACCCTAAATGGAGTCTCACATGCTATAACCTTCAGACTGAGTACATGGGTATCAGCTGGACAATGAACTCTTGAATGTATGCTTAAAGTAAAGGGAATTGTTTCCCAATTAGTAATTTAACTGCATTTACTTGATTTCACTGATGGACAAGCAAATCAACATGCACAGCACTTTGGGTCAAATTTACTATTCACACTGCTCAATTTCTTCAGCATCAAGGGAGTTATCCTAATTTACTGCAATGTAGGCAAAATGGAATCATGCACTTAATTACTGCTGTACCAAGGTACCTAGCTTATTTCAGCTATGGTTCTAACTATAAATAAATCCTGAGGTCACATGCTTTAACAATAGATGACAGACACTTTGGTCTCTGTCTTCTGGTGCATATTTCACACTTGGAGCAACTGCAGAAGTAGTGAGGTAAAAGGATACTTCTGCCTATCTGTCCTTTGATCAGTCTTGCCCTAGACAAAAATTTAGGGGCTACCCATATGACTGAAGACACAGATTTGATGAAGCACTCAACATGTTCCTATAACCTCTGCTCTTGCTGGCAATGAAAAGTTTATGCCGGTCTCTGTCATAAGAAATTCTCATCTGTTCCTTTAGGGCAGAATTCCAGACACTTCACGTTGAGGTTTAACTGAGTAGAAAATGAGCATCTGTAATGTTCTGTGAAATATCATGCAATTTGTAAAATTATTAATTTCAGCCTCAAATGTGAGTCCATCTATACCTACAGTCTCTACAGAGCAAAAGAAACAAAAAGAGCCCTGATATCTAATGATATTAATTAAATCTTGATCAAAAATCAACTATGAACAACAGTTCACAAAGGGCTGTAAATGGCTGAGTGTTTATACACAAGGCACATCGACTTAAGGGTTCCTACTGTCTCAGGTGTAATTGTGTTTAACCCTGAAGAATTAAATCCTTTCCCCCTGTGACTTACATTATTATAGCAGCGCCCACTAGTGACCCTAGAGTGAAGGATCTGGTTTTTTTGCAATCTGAATTCTCTTGGCTGTGTGGCTTCTAATAGGTAAAACACAAACTCAGCAAAGGGAAGGTTTTGATTTATCCTGGTTTGTATCAGGGGGAAAAAAAAAACACAATAAAAAGAAAGAGAAATGCTTTCATTCAGATTCCTTCTTTGTTATAATTTTGTAAGTTTACAGCCTGTTTGTTCATACCCCCTAAACCTTCAGGCAGATTTAAATAATAAAAGTAAAATTTCAGATTACTGAATCACAGTGCTGTGATGGAGTGAGAACTCATGGTTCAATCCAGAAAAGCACTTAGGAATATGCTTGGTGCTAAGCACATGGAAAATGCTATTGGTCAAACATTTGTAAAGACTTATCTGAAGTTTAAGGTGTCTTCAAAGGTTTTTTGGTATCAGAGCAATCAAGAAAACTTAGGGCACCAGGATTCATTGATTTGTAGTGACAAATTTTATTTGCATATGTTTGTATAGCTTACAGCCATGTACCTGCTCATTAAATGCATTCCAGGCATTCATATACAGTACATACCACAACTAATTTGATGCCATCAGATATGACATAATATGTGTTGATACACATATGGATCAAATCATATATCCAAAGGAATTAACCTAGGTTTCATCATCAGAGGATACAAAACCTTACCAAGCAGCAACTAACTGCTTGAACTCGATGACCTTAAAGGTCTTTTCCAACCTAAATGGTCCTATGATCCTATGAGTTACTGGTCCAGAGCCAGTCCTGTCAGTTATGTCACACTGGAAATCTTAAGATAGCAAAAGGTGGAACTGACTTAGAAAAACAATTATATAAGGAGAGAGACCTCTCAACTCATCTTGGTAGGGACCGATATAAGGTATAACTTCAGGATGCTAAGCCTTTAATCAGTTATGCTGGATATTGGCATTGTAAACACTAAGCATTGGGTTCAAGCTATTCTGGCAATCTACCTCCTGGTGTTATGGAGAGGCTCAGTTTGAAGGAGGTCCCATACAACCACTCCTTAGAGGTAATTCACTTTGGTCACACAGAACCTGATGAATTAGAATGGTCTTTGGTTAAAAATCATGAAATATGAGAACACTGTTCTGAGATTTGTACTGCTGTTTTATTTTCCATTCACAAAAACCCACAAACAAATGGAAAAAAAAAAAAAAAAGAATTAAAAAGATCAGACAAACATTAGTCACTGCATTATTTGCTCTGTGAATTCCACAAGGCATTGGATCAAGCCCTCTGACAAAGAAAACAGCCTTATACAACAGGAGAGACTATGAAACAGTTTTCTACAATTCCACTGAGAAAAGCAGCACAGAAGATTTTTAACTGTTTGGCCAGAAGAGCCACTGAAAATACTACTACTAATAATAATGTACTAATCTCATGCCTTCATAGATAATAAAAATAGAATGCTGTAATTAACATCAAGGTCCTTAGCAATCCCATGAAGTTCTCCATATTATATCCAGACACATTCTGGCTGATGAAACAATTTGAGGTTTAATATGTAGGTGCTTAACTTCCCAGCTAAACTTGCAATGATCTCTGCAGTTCCGCTACATATACTACTTATTGCTGCTGTTAGAAAAAAACTGTTGTACCATATGATGCAGCATCTAATAGCTCTGATGTGGTTTCAGATGTAATCTTAGACATTTTATTAAGTAACAAAACTGCATGATCTGGAGGTGATCAAGAAAAAGCAATAACAATTCAAAAAAAACATTTTCTAGCAAGTCACAGCAAGAGCGGTGTTACAGTGGCATTTCAGCACTACCAGTATACCAAAAAAGACATAACACAAGAAAATTTGGAAATAAAATTACAAAGAACCTACATAAAGACCCCCAAAATGCTCTCTGATAATTTGAAACAATAATAAACCCTGGCACCCCAGATCATGTAGAGTACATATGAGCACGTAGCTAAAGCATTTGAGAATGCAGAAAATATTAGTATGCAAGAGAAATGTTTAGGAATACAGTAGTAAAAAAAAAAAAAAAAGTCATAGAAAATGACAAGAGTCTATGTATCTTTCCCTTTCAGGACTGCTTAAAACAATGTATTTTCAAGATGATCCTCCACCACTCTGCTTTTGAAATGATCCCCCCACTTTGTCCTCAAGACTAGAAGAAAGAAACGTCCAGCTTCCTTCTACACCCAGTCACCCCCACCGCCACCAGAAAGCCCTTCCCAGGGAGGAAATCGCATGAAAATAGGTCTGCCGGGGCAGCGGAGCCCCGCGGTACGGGACAGCTCTGACTGCCGGCTGCGGGCAGCAGGCAGCGGGCAGCGGCGGGGCTGCCAGCGAGCAGCGGAGGGGCGGGCAACGGGCAGCGGGCAGCGGGCAGCTGTGGGCCAGGAGCTGTCCCTGGTTCTGTGCACTGCTCGCCGCCAGCATTCGCCTCTCGGGGAGGTTTAGAGGAAGAAAAGAAAAGAAAAAAATAATAACCAAGCCACCCCAAACAAAAAACAAACAAACATACAAAAACCACCACCACAACAACAAAAAACAACAAACACAAAAGACCTAACCTAAAAATCTACCAGTGGTAAAAAATGCTATGGCCATCACATTGGCCATGCAGACCACACTTTTTTACTAAATAAATTAAATACATAGAGCTGGGTCTTATAGGAAACTGTTGGACAAGGTTAACTCCCAACATAGCTACCTGCGCTGCTACAACTAAGTAGCCATACATACAGACATATACATGTGCACACACAGTGGTTCTTAGGTCTCTGTCTCCCTGCTCGGCTAGCATTATTGCTGTCTCTCTCAATCCTTAATGAATCATTTTTGCACACAGAGACGTTAGCTTTGATTATTAAATAAGGAACAGACGGGACTCGCTGAGCAGAGCCAAACTGATTTGTCCCAAGGTCACACAGAAAAGTCTATTGCTGAGCTAAGCCTGTCTGTCTCTGGAAAACAAATACATCCCTGCTTCCATTATCCCTTCCTGGCAAGACAAATCCCCACTGGTGAACGGAAGGGCTATATCACACACACCACCAAGCCCAGGTACTGCAGTACTCCAGTACCCTCCCAAGCCCCACACATATCCTGCACCTGGGGAGCGATCAGTGCCTGCTGCCCTCCAGTGCCCCAACCTGCTGATGCCCCAGCATCCTCTGGAGGAGCACCCCACTAGTTGGCTTGCTGAACCCCCAAGAGCCATGCTTGTCCTCCAGCAACCAGGACACAGATTAAAAGCAGGAGGGAGGAAGGGAGGGAGGGGAGAGTTTCTCCTGCATCCACAGGATTTCTGTGTGCAACCCAGGGCACATAAATCCCCTCTTGCATCCCGCAACATTACCTTGTTTGTGGCAACAATTGCTTCTTCCTACGGTGGTGGTAAAGTGGTCCTTTTGGTGGCAATAATCAAGACGGGTAGGGGTAGGCACCTCCTATTTTCAGCCACGGCAGAGATAGCATTCCTCGCACAGACCTTCTGGAGCTGAATAATCCTCAAATGCCTCTGCAAAGATCACCAGCAGGTGAGCCTCACTCGGCTAGCATTGTCACTCCTCCACCTATAGGCACATCCTGTTTTCTTCTGATCACAGTCAAATGCTGAGGACCGAGTATCCTACCCCCGCGAATGCATGCATATACACACACGCCTTGCAACACGCTGTTCTCTCAGCATCGCCCAAATCTCATTTGCAAGAGGCGTGAATGGTCCCTGGATTTAAGGGGGGAGGGCGGGGGTGAAGGCGTAAGGAGGATGAATAAATAAACAAACGATGAAACAACAGATTGTTCTTTGCTCTCTACCACTACAGCCTTGATCTTCCTAAATACTTGCTGCAGCTTGACCCACCTGCCTAAATACCTCCGCCCCTCCTCACATGCACGACACCCACCTCTCTTCATTTATAAGGGGCTAACCCTCCATTCTGCCCTGAGAGGAAATCTCTCCAGATGGTCTGAAGGTTGCCAAGTACCACTATAAACCGACACGTCTCTCCCGCACTACCTCCAGCAAGGAAGAACGCGGCGATCGGTTCAGAACAGCATCGTTTGAAGGAAGGGAAAAAAAAAAAAAAAAAAAAAAAAAAAAAAGGCGCGATAGCTGCTTCGGTGAGCGTCTGTTTAAAAACGAGTCGCAAAGACTTTACCCCTGAGGTCCCGGTTGCATTTTGCGAACCGGCCCCGCCAAAGTTTTCCTGGCACCCCGGGGGCCGCGCTGCAAAGCGTCACGGCTGCTCC